>JBBPOF010000096.1:0-49476 GCA_038091315.1 Porphyrellus cyaneotinctus | reverse complement strand
CTCTGGAGCCGAGTCGCACGGCCAATCGTGTGCGAGACTTTACGGTGCCAGCCAGTCAGCGCGCGCGTTTCTCAGCTAATTGAACTTGAACACCAACAGTGCTCTCTCCATGCGAGTTTACTTCATTCTTCTGCCTGAAATGCCAGAGCTTTCAATTGTCGAGGCGGTTGACTCTCCAGCCATTGAATGACGCCGCTGGCAACTAGTGGCTTGGCCTTGTTCGTTCTGGGGTGTTGCAGTCGTAATGCTGGTTCAGGAGGGCTGACCGCTTCGTCTGGGAGGACGCAGAAACACTCGTCTAGGGAGTTTCTCGCCATGACAGTTGGGTCGAAGGTAGCTTCATCTCCACCTTGTATGGTTCTCATACAACATGCTATGTCGCTCGATGAACGCTCGATGAATACGAAGCCGATCAAACATCATACCACTCCCTTCTGGTGTACTCTTCCAGCGGCCGTCGTCGCAGTATGTTAATGAGTCAGAGGACTCAGAACAATTACACATATGGAAAAGGCAGTCATGATGGTCTAGAAGTAGACATATAATTTCATACATGCTCAGTAGTGGCCCGCCACTCCCTGTCGTCACGACCGTCATCTTATAAGCCGGCAATCACGACTTAAACCATAATGACCCACCTGACGCACAGAAAAGACCACGCTCGCTTCCGTTGTCTGTCGCTCCCTGCGAGATCCGGCACATGCGAATCCGGACTTGTGCCAAGGAAGTCCATATTAATGTCTGGCCCACCCCGAAAGTATACCCTCGCATTCAGGTTAGCAAGAAGGGTGTTACAGTAGATAGGGCAAAGTGAAAAAGCGAACACGGTGTAGATCAAAGTCGACGGGAAGAGATACAGCTGATGTATTTGGGTCAGACAGAATATGCAAGTGACGAATGACACCCACCATGACGATGGACAAGACAGCAAACGTAGCCGTCCAGATACCTGTATTCACCGCAAACAGGATAAGGCGTTGCAAAAGGTGTGCTGCTCTTGCGGACAAGTGTTTATGGTCAAGTGCGCTCCCGAAAATGATACATCAAACATTAGAGTAAGCTTACCTTGCAAAGTCAGTTGTGGCCCGCTCACGGACGAGCAGATACGTCATGAAGATGGCGATCAGAACATCGACCCCAGCAGCGACAGAGAAGCACAGGGTGGCTAAGATCTATCCCAGACATAGTAAGGTCTTTGGATGTGAACCTGAAGCAAATCATTACCTGAAATGAATTGCTATTGAGGATGCTGATGGCGACAATATGAACAATGCTGGAAACGAGCAAGAAGTATGCATAAATAGGTTGTAGGCAGGGAAATAGATACGATCGAACCCATTTGCACTATACATTGCTCGCCTGACGCAGACTGAGGTCACATTGAATCATCAGCGTTTGCTTATGTGAGTACGACCAACGATGGCTTACTGGTAGCACACACTGATGATTCAGAATAAACGTCTTAAGTTCCAGTTCCGCAACATTTATAAAGTCTTACCAATCTGCACTAACCCCAGGAAAACCTACATTATGGGTAGGGATTTAGCTAAGCATGATCGAAATCAGTTTGGTAAACACCCCTTACCATTACAAGCGGTGCAATGATCCTTCTACCGCTAACTGAGTGACCGTGAGTAAGTGAGAAAAGAACACAGATGTTGAGATCCACAGATGTATATTCGATGAACAAAGAAGCATTGTGTTGGTACTGCAACTAGGGCCTAGAAAAATCAGCACACGTTCTACCCATCAAAACAATAGGTACCGTTAAGAGGTACAGCAACTATGGGCGTCAAAGACCTTCTGAGTATGTCCGAGTGAAGGACGGGACTTACGACGAGTTCGCTAAGAAAAACATAGTAAGTAGACAACTGGAATCCGAAAGCAATGACTTACGGATTTCCAGTCACGTACGATAATGGGTTTCCTAGGCCAGCCATAATGATCTTGTAAGCTATGTGGAGCATATGATGAACTGGGCGTCCGAGTACTGTGTGTGTTAAGAAACGAACCACCAGAAACACACAGGGCTTCCTGGACTGTATTGAGTGCCCTATAGAGAAGCGTCAAACACATTGCGAACTGAAGTAAAACGGGAATTTACCACATCACTGCCACCTGGGAGGGACAGTGCGTTATCATTCTGGAAGTTTGTTGGTTGACTTACAAAGATCCTTTTGTGTCGAGGATCGTCCTGATAGCTATAGTGAAAACATGGTAAGCTGAAGAAAAAGCATGCTTAACGTGAGTGTGACACTCACTGGATATAATAAAAGGATCTGTCAATGGCAGTGAGAACGTGTTTACATTCCGGAACGAATTCACTCACGTTTGTACGCATGTAACACAGTAAAATGCGGTGGACAGGACGGAAGCAAAGTACAACGAACCGTATGTCAATCCATAAAGCGGGGCGGGGTTGGCTGACATGGCTCTGCGGGGATATGCAGCAGTGTCCAAAATGGGGCCGCCGAGTCAGTTCATACTACACACTATATAGAAGGCCGCGTGGATGGTGGAAAACCACAATCCTGTTTCTAGAAGTGTGTCAGATTGGCAGGCCGCCTAGTGACATGGTCGTGGGGAGATACGAGCCCATGGTTGGAGCACAAAGTAAAGTTTAGCCACCATCCCAGCCACAGCATTCGATGATGATGCCATGAACACGGCAGTGCATACCAACCACGTTGATTGAGCTACCTGAAACGTATTTATTTGACGATAGGCTGTTCATGCTGTTCCTGCCCGATGCTAGCTTGCTATTACGACATTTGAGCTCAGCCTCAAACATACTCACAAATATGACCGCGGAGACCCCCACCCTGTGTTGATGGATGGTAGCGTTCACACAGGAGGGCCACCAGCCATGGCGCGTGGGGCGTCTCTGTCCGCCAATGATTCCAAACCTGATTATGTTCCGTCCCGTAGGTCAACTGTAGTTGTTATACCCTTACGGTTACCGTGATTCTTGCTGACTCACGTCAAACGAGTCACGGAGCCCCACTCGAAGATTTCAACGCCGTTATTTCCGAAATATGGACTCATGGCACATTTGCCAGAACAAGCATGCAAGCGGAGTTTTGGGTTCGGATTTATAGGACACGAACAGGCGAGCCTTAGCATGATGCATCTGTTAGGACGACTTGGAATTTAACATCGACGATGCAAGCCAAAAAGAGATCAACGCAATAGATTGTTGGAAGAGACCATATTTGTGTTTCGAGAATATCAGGATTCGGGAGACTAGCAAGACGCACGACAAAGGTGCTTGCTCTTAGGTGCAGACGACTGCACGGAGTAAGTAAAACGCAGAACGAGACTGGAGGAAAGTGCTAGACGTGTCCCTACTCTTATCCGACGCCACGACTCCGTAAAAGGAAACCTAATGAGTGTAAGAAAGTAACGTAATGGTACACTCTTTGCGAACACTTACAACTTGCACACACCACCTATTTGAGCCCACCGTGACGGTCCTCCCCTGCCTCAGACCGTCAAATCTCAACCGATTTTCTTGTATCCTCTGTGCGAAATCCACTTCGAACGGCTCCGGAATGAATATGGATCATATAATCCCGTCCCGAAAGCTTCCCGGTCCGAGATTGAACGGTGCATCAGATCGCCGCGAGATACGGAACGACCAGGCCAACGACGTAAATTTGATATGGAGCGATCAATTTCATCATCTGGGAGGCGGAAATCGTGAGGAGTCTGTTAACCGAGACGAACACTGTAGCCAGTATAACGACAAAACGTTTTCACCCACGCGACGCAGTGATTGTGCGTATTTCAATCAAATATTTCTCCGATTATGTTAATATTGTTTCAGTCTACAGCCGCTGTGGATGGATTAGGCGTGTCTGTCATGTCTACTACGCGATGATTGCGTCTGAATCAGATGACGACGACGCCCAGTTTCTGCAGGAGCCAGACGAGAGTAAAGGCCACCAAGTCTATCGCTATCTGAAGACGGTCGTTGCCCGGCACAACGCAGTGTTCATTTCTCTAAGGGTGCGGGGCTCCCGAAACTTTGACCAAACGTTGAAATCGACCCCGTAGAGGTACCTCCTTCTCCATCCTCGGTTCTGACTCTACCCCAGATCTCTCAGGTGTTATTTACACAGAATGTTCGCGAGAGAGTCTTGGAGTACTAGGGGTTTATTCAGACACGTTCGATGGCTGTGTCCACGCGGAAGCTACGCTTGTGGTCTCCTGAATTATTATGCACACGGAAAGTACACAAACTGCGGTCCAGCAGTGATGCATCACAGATGCGATGCGAGACATTATCAAGCCTGTACGTCGCATGTTGATCCTTTTTCATATCAAGTTTCGTTACACGTATTACAGGTGGCAAAAAGTGTTGTTGGTGCTGCAACTGGCTTGGACGGAAATTGGAAACGCAGTTCAGGCTTCCAGGAACACATGGGATCATGTATCCTTGGGATCCTCCGACCTAGTGGGAATCAGCGCTTCCGGTTTACAGGAGCTGAAGAGTGTGTTGTGGGACAAGCTGCGTCGCGTTGCGCTCAATGTGGTCATGCCAGCTGCCACAGGCTCGCCTTCAGGAATGGTGGATGACGGGATTGAGTACATGAATGTCAAGTAAAGTGTAGGTGGCGTCTACACCCTCAGGTCTTAATGTCGGAGCCGAGGTACGTTAACATGTTCCTTCAAGATGAATTGCGTCGAGTTACTTTTCTTTTCAAGATGATACGGTTATGTTCGCTACGAATGACGTATACTGGCCTGCTCAATTATACAAGTGACAGTGTTTACTTTCTCTTTTCTGACTCTTTCGTAGCGTGTAAGCCAGGATGAACAGTACCTGGAATCAAGTACATGGAAAATTTTTCCATTAAATAATCCTCACCTGCCCCACGTCTTACAGCATCAATTCCCTCAACCGCCGCTCTTCTATCCTCGGCACAAAGTCCACTTCAAACGGCTCGGGAGAGAATATCGATAAGTCACCAAAGCTACCTGGTCCAAGATTAATCGGCGCATCGGGTCGCTGCGAGATGCGGAACGACCAGAGCAACAACGCAAGGTTGATGTAGAGCGATCGATTGGCGACATGCTGACCAGGACACACTCTGACCACATCCTCAATACAAGAACCAAGACAAAATGGGAGGGTGCAACGTACCTTCGTCCAAAACCGTACGTGTAGAAATGCATGTCCGTCCTCACGCGTCCATCTTCTGTGAGCCAACGTCCAGGGTCGAACCTTTCTGGCTCTGGAAATGCCACCGGGTCTCGGGAGATCGCCCTGTAGTAAAATGAAGAGTGAAGATGAGTATAGTGTACGACGCGGAAGACATACCAGTGACATCCCCTGACAGTCGCCCCGGCAGGGATACATTGGCCCCGCTGAAACAACAGATCCCTTGAGCGCAAGTCTGGAAGAGACAGAAGAGAACGTACCCAGATAATATCCTTCGTCGCACGATGGGCGACGCCTGGCATAATGCATACATTGAGACGCTGTGCCGCCTCAATTCAGAAAAGGTGACGACGGTGACATACCAAGCGGTACCACTGGTCTCCAGCGCAATGCCTCGAGCATAAACGCTTGTAGTCGCGGAAGCATGTCCCAGTCTTCAAATACGGGTGCTGGATAGTGCGTCAGGATCACCGGCGAAGAGAATCATTGAGTGGGCCATACCCCTGTCCCTCCCTACGACTTCATCCAGCTCTTCTTGAACACGGGCTTGTGCATCGGGATGGCAGGCAGCCGCCGTGATCATCACTGCGATACCAGCTGTGGTCTGGAATGACGCATTGCAGTCCATTCGAGTACGAAGGGATTGAAGCAAGAACATACAGTATCTGAACCAGCGCCAAAAAAGGAGCCAGCAAGGTAGGCCATCTCGTCGTCCGATAAGCGCTGATCATCAGTGCGTTCGAGGAGCATCTTTGCGAATGACGAGCCAGCACTGTTTGTTGCCTGAAGCCAGGTAAAGATAAGCGAAATACCCCATCAGCTGTCACGCACCATATCATTCCTGACCCGATTCAGCTGATCCCGAAAGAGTTCAAGTTCATATCGGTGGTGCTCCTTGAGTTGTCTGCCATACCCAGGTACATGTTTCAACCATGGGATACGATCCACGAGATATGCCCCAGGTTTCAATGTTGCCTGAAAGTTGGTCAACACCTTATAGATGCGCACCACCTCGGCATCATCGTGGGACGTCGGTGACGTTTTGCCATACGTGACACGCAAGATGACCGCGGAAGCATACCTAAACCGCACGCATATATGCTTCAAATTAGCGTGTCGACAAGCCTCGACGTAAAGGAGTCCAGGATAGAAGTCCTTGTTGTCATAACGGACACGCACCGTTGCATATGCTGCATCCATCGTTTTGGGTCATTCAAAGTGTCCAAAATGACGTCCTTGGCAGTCTCTGCTTGAATCTCCTCGTATTTTCGCGCCGCCCTGGGTTGAAGATGTGTATGGGCAGCTCGTCTCAGACGGCGAAACCGTTCTCCGGCAGGTGCAAAGATGAGACGCATCCCGCCCGAAAGGAGCTCCGGACCTGCGATCAAACGAGGGCGGTCGACGAGTGATTCGCCTTCTTTTTCCATGATTTCGACCGCTGCCTGAAAAAGGGCGTTCCATGTGAGTGGTCTCAATATTTGGAAGACGGGACGGGTGGGGATAGAGAGATGGTAACGCACGTCCATTCGACCAACGATGATTGTCACGTGACTACCGCCTCGCAAAGAGACGACGGGTCCATATTGCTCGACCAGCGCGGTGAGCCCGTGCGCGATACTGCGGATGGAATGTGTGTCCTGGTCATCGTGCGAAACGAGTAGTACGCATACTGTTTCTTTGGTAGCGGATTCTCCCAAAACCACGTTGCAGGTGGACCAGGGGGAAGCGAGATACCGTTCTTGTGCGTCGGGCCATCAGCGAGTTTCTTGGAGAAGAGGAGGAGTACGGTCACAACTGTCCCTCCTACAAGGTATGTCCAGGGGATCACAGAAGCGGCACCCGCGATATGGTTGAGGTCCAGGTCGAGGCTCATGAGACTGGGTCACTGGGGGGTAAACGCGGGTTTGGAATCGTGAATGCCACCTGCCAAGCTATGATTGCGGTGTTTATAGTACAGAGCGAGCGCTGTGGCCGCACGCTGCTACCAGCTATCAATCAGATCGGGTATTTACTAATATATTATTAGCAAGTTCGGAACGTTGCCCGTTCATGGCCGTTGAGCTCTTACTACTGTACCCGTACTATCGGCTCGACAAGCCTTGTGACGCATGACATGGGTTACCAGAACAATCAGGTCGACGTCAGCAGCTGTGACGCATGACAGAAAGAATTTTCGTCCATTTCAGGTTCGTCATGGATACTAAGTATGGCTTAAAGTTAGAATGTAATAGAGTAAGTAATATGGCTTTCCTGCCGACTGAGTGCAACTTTCATCCCGCCAAATCATCCCTTACCGGGTGTAAATTTCGTCTCATCAAATCCCCTTGTGACACGTGACAGACGAATCGATAGTAGTATAAATTGAATCACATACGAGTGCGCTATTACTTGGTGTTAATTGGTTCCCAACAGCATCCCGTTCATCGCCTTTCCACCTTTCCAATGCACGAGGGAAAGGTCACATTTTATGACTTCCCTAATACGAATTCCAGTTGGAGACTGTAGCCTTTCCACCCGCGGCTACCTTGAGTATATTGTTCCGATAAATAAGTTGAAAGCAGAGAGCTCTGGCCCCGTTTGATAATCAGACAATCTTCGTTGTGGTGGATCGGTTGCCTTCCAGGAACCGCATCATCTCCATAGTCTTCCAGAATCTCTGCTGCAACAATTATGATTCGATAAGCTCACGACAACGCAAAACAACAGCCTGAGCAACCTACCAAAAAAAACAACTTCGTGTTTCTGCACTGTTCGTCACCCTCGGAGCTGTCGGATACCATTGGACTTGGACTTCCGCCAGGCAAGTCGATATCAATGACGTGCATCGTTTCGTCATTCCGAATGTAAGCTCTTACGTTCAAGTTTGCGAGAAGAGTATTACAGTAGAGTGGGCAAAGTAGAATTGGGAACACTGTGTAGATCAAATTCGACGGGAAAAGATGGAGCTAGCAACCGGGTCAGGAAATACTGCAGAGAAGTGACGAACTGCACGCACAAAAATGACGCCCAAGAGTGCGAACGTGGCCGACCAGGTACCTGTGTTCACCGAAAACAGAGTAAGGCGTTGCAAAAGGTGTGCCGTGCTTGCAAACAGAAGTTCAGGCATTTCCTGAAACAAGGAATAGCCAGGGACACTTACCCAGCAATGCTAGTAGCCCTGCGCTCACGGATGAGTAGAAACGTCATTAAAATGGCAATCAGGACATCTGCTCCAGCGTGGACAGAGAGAATGACGGTGGCTAAGGTCTGTGCAATAGGCGTCAATGTCATCGTTCGGAAGTAAACTGAAAACATATCTCTACTTCAAGTGGACCGTTGTTGAGCACACTGATTTCAAGTAGGGAGCAAATGTAGTAAGCAAATATAGTAAGCAAATTGTAAGATAAGTAGACAAACCCATTTGAATTGCTGTAAAGTGATTTTCCGATAAAAACTAGGATCGTAATAATATCAGCCTTACTGATGGGGATGTGAGCAATAAAAACATACTAGGACCACAGACTAATTTTGAGAAAAAGCAGATTAGCTTCAGCCCTCCAACATTTATACAATATTACCAAGCTGTATGAGCGCTAAGACGACCTATGTCACGGAGATGAAGCAAGACTGAAACACTGAAGTGATGCTCCTTACCCATATCAACGGCACAACAATATTCTTCCCAGTAACTGAATAGCTGTGAGCACATGGGAAAAATAACCCGGATCATGAGACACACAGATGTAGATCCGATAGACAAAGAAGCCTTGTGTTGGTACTGCGACCAAGGTCTGAAATTATCAGTATTTCTTCCGGTGGCCGCAAGAGCAAGTAGGTACCGCGAAGAGGTACTGCAACTACGACATGTCCGTGAGCCTCCAAAGGATATCTGAGTCAAGGGCGAGACCCACAATGAGTTCACTAGGGAGAATATCAACACGTGCAAAGTGGGAATTGGGGAGTTGTGACTCACAGATTCCCATTTACGAAAGATGACGGGTTCACCAGGCCAGCCGAAATAAATTTGTAAACTATATGAAGCACAATCTTAGCCACATATCCGAGAGTCACGTATGTCAAGAAACTAACCACCAGTAATGGTCAGAGCTTCATGGATTGTATCAAGTGCCCTACAACGAAGGGTGACACGCTACGAGTCAAAGCAAGCTATGACTTTACCACAACATTGCTGGCTGGGAGGCACAGTACATCATTATTCTAGGGTCGCTCCCAAGTTGACCGTGACTTACCAGGATCTTCACGCGCAAATCATCATTCTCGTAGCTGGACCAAAGACACAATAAGTTGATCAAAGGGCACAAAAATGTAGACCTAACTTGACAAAGTAGAAGAATCTATCCAAGTAGTAAGAAGGCGTTATCTTCCATGACTTCAATACACTTTTGAAATGAACGGGACTCACGTTTGCATGCACGTGACCCCATAAAATGCGGTCGACATGATAGATGCAAAGTACAACGAACCGTATGTCAACCCATAGTTGGCAGACATGATTGTAGCAGAAATGGGAAACTGCAACACAAAACTTCGGGGCCTTCAGTTCGTATTATATAGAAGTACGTATCTGACTGGAACACAACAATTGGCCGCAGCGAGACCCGAGGAAGATTTATGAAGTTATTGCACTGTTATACACTGGAAAGCAGATTCGGCTGCATCTGGAGAGAGTGGTCGCGTTACGTTGAGCTCGTGAGGCTTTCGTGAGCTTCTCACCTTTTATGTCTTGTTCAATCAGCACTGAATCGATGCTTAGGAATGCTGATGCGCCATGGCCTTTCAAGGCGCAGACTGCCGTAACTTGTCATACTCTTACAGTCACTGATGAAGCACTCACAGAGGACCATCACTGATTTCAGATACTCACTGTCACTCACTGTCTACATCTTGCTCGCCTCTGTGGTAATAGTATATTTTGATAGCCTCAAGTTATTGATGCGGCAGGAACGGACAATTGGCGGCGTGAGAGAATTCCCCAAGATTCCATTTGATCGTGGACGCGGAGTCGCCTATCAACGTTTCAACGATGTGAGAACGAGATCAATTGTCGTTGGCCTTTTTTGGCCCCGACGCCTTCGCATGATGTCCACGAATGCACAGGTCCAGCCTGATGGCACACCTCCGTCTCACCATCAACTCTCTCAAGCGCCGCTCCTTTGTCCTTGGTACGAAATCCACTTCAAACGGCTTGGGATGGAACGCGATTCCATCCTGAAAGCTGCCCATTAATCGGTGCATCGGGTCGTTGCGATGCGGAACGATCAGAGCAACAAAGTCAGGTTGATGTAGAGCAATCGGTTTGCGACATGTTGACCAGGTCACACTCTGGTCGTGTCACCAGTACGCAAACCGGAACAAGCATGGCACCTCCGGCCAAACCTGTACGAGTAAAAATGCATTTCTGTTCTCACATGTCCGTCTTATGTGAGCCAACATCCAGGGTTGAAGGTTTCTGGATCTGGGAACGCCACTGGGTCTTCGTGAGCTTGACCTGTGATAGGTTTTCTCACTACTAATGCTGGGCGACAACTAATGGTTCGGCTGGCATCACTGCCCGAGAAACGTAAGCACAGTCTTTTATCTTTCAAGGGAATTCAGTATTTTGCGGTCCTCACCACTCTGGTCGGCAGCTCAGTAATCAACTTGGTTTATTGGTTCGTGATCCTACCCTTTTGTTACAAGATCATTGATAACTGCTGACATACACCCCGTTGCTCATTCAGACCAGCTGTGCTCTCCATGGGAGTTTGCTTCTTCATTCTTCTGCCTGAAACGCAAGAGCCTTCAATTGCTGAGGCGGTTGACTCCACTGCAGCTATTGAGTGACGCAGCGTCCGCTGCTGGCAAACCGATCGAGACAGAGATAGATCGATCGGCTTCGGGACCCCTTCAAAATGTCCACTTCCGACATCTGATACGACACGGTACTGCGGACTCTCTCGCTCAAGGCCGACCCCGCTACAAACGCCGCTATGGTCAGAGAAAGCGGTTACTATAAAAGCACAGTATACATCTCCTTGAGGTCACTACTCCGATACTCCTGCAGAATTTTAGGTTACAAACAAGACTATGTATCCAAGTGCCATCGGTTTACTTGATACAATTAAACCAGCCTCTGATCAGATTGGTGCCCTCTGTTTCTGTGCAACGGTTCTTCGCACATTGTGACTGTGACTCAGGCTGCTTGCAACCATAATCCACCCACCACTGGCCCCAGGAGAATGACCTCGATTCCTTGGCAAAATGACTTATTCAGTATGGCCGTCGAGGAGAGTTACAAAAAGGATCCAGTGAGCACGAACACTGGTGCACTATTCGAGACAGCATACAGCCTATCCAACACTCGCATCCTCCGTCTTACGCCATCAACTCCCTCAACCGCCGCTCTTCTATCCTTGGTAGGAAATCAACTTCAAATGGCTCAGGTCTGAATGCAACCCCGTCTCGAAAGCCGTCCGGTTTGAGATTAATTGGTGCATCGGGTCGTTGGGAGATACGGAATGACCAGAGCAACAAGGCAAGGTTAATGTAGAGTGATCGATTCCCGACATGTCGGCCAGGACACATTCTGTTCGTATCGTCAGTACTGTGGACAAAAACGAAACCGGAACGTGCGACGATACCTTCGACCAAAGCCATATGTGTAGAAATGCATGTCTGTTCTCACGCGTCCATTTCCTGTGAGCCAACGTCCAGGGTTGAACGTTTCTGGGTCCGGGAACGCCACCGGGTCTCGCGAAATCGACCTGGGGTAAAGCGAAAAACTGGAGACGAGTGCACTACACGACACGGAAGACATACCAGTGACACCCCAAGACAGTCGCCCCAGAGGGGATGCACTGACCTCGCTAGTATGACAATCATCAGAGCCATCGCAGGACATTAAGAGGAACTAGAAGAGGACATACCCAGATAATATCTTTCATTGCGCGGTGCGAAAAGCCTGGCATACATGTATGAATTAAGCCACTTTTCCACTCCAAGACAAAGAAAGAAAACATACCAATCGGTGCCACCGGTCTCCAACGCAGAGCCTCTAGCATAAACGCGTGGAGTTGCGGGAGCCTATCCCAGTCCCCAAACGTGGGCGCTGGACATCACGTCAGGATCATCGAGTGCACAGTATCATTCAGCTAACATACCTCTGTCCCTTCCGACTACATCATCCAGCTCTTCTTGGACACATGCTTGAGCACCAGGATGGGAAGCGGCTGCCATGATCATCAAAGTGATACCAGATTCAGTCTGGAATGCCATATTGTAGTCCATTCGAATACAGTAGAAGCGGAGCAGAACGTACGGTGTCAGCGCCAGCGCCAAAGAAGGTACCAGCAAGATACGCCATCTCATCGTCCGACAAGTGGTGATCATCAGTATGCTCGAGGAGCATCCTTGCAAACGACGGACCGGCGCTGTTCGTTACCTCGGAGGAAAATCAGCAAAACCCCCCGACCTCGATCATGAATTATCACAGACCATATCATCCCTGACCCTATTCAGCTGATCCCGGAAGAGCGCAACTTCATATCGATGAAACTCTTTGAGCTTCCTACCATACCCAGGCACGTGTTTTAACCACGGGATAAAATCCACGAGATACGCCCCAGCTCTCAATGTCGTCTGAAAGTTGGCCAACACCTTATGGATACGCACCACCTCTGGATCATCGTTGGACGTCGGGGACGTCTTGCCATACGTCACACGCAAAATGACAGCGGAAGCAAACCTAAAATCGGCGGGCATATATGCACTGAATCAACTCACGGGTTGCTCCTGTCAGTCACCTCAGACACGGACCGTTGCACATGCTCCATGTGTCGTTTCGGGTCGTTCAATATATCTAAAATGACGTCCTTGGCAGCTTCTGCTTGGATCTCTTCGTACATCTCTGCCGCCTTGGGTTGGAGATGGGTGTGCGCTGCGCGTCGCATACGACGGAACCGATCTCCGGCGGATTCAAGAACGATACGCATTCCACCCGAGACAATGTCTGCTGCTGCGAGGTGGGGGCGATCGACAAGCCACCCACCTTCTTTTTCCATGATCTCTGTGGCTGCCTGGAGAAAGGGATGTTATCCGAGTGGTCTCGATCCACCGTCGCGATGGGTGTGTTAGGGAGACGTACGTCCATACGACCAATTACGATGGTCACATGGCTACCCCGTCGAAGAGAGAAGATGGATCCGTATCGCTCGACCAACGTGGTGAGATTGTATGCGATACTGATAAAAGAAGAAGAAAGACATTGAGTGAACAGGACATCTTTCCCCACTGTCGAAATGGAGCACGCTTACTGCTTCTTTGGCATCGGGTCCTCCCAGAACCACGTCGCAGGCGGACCAGAGGGGATCGGGACGCCATTTTTGTGCGTCGGACTCTCGAGGAGTTTCTTGGAGAGGAGGAAGAGCACGGTTGTGGCAGCTGCACCGCTGGCGAGGTATGTCCAGGGAACGACAGAGGCAGCGACGCCTATTCCATTGCCGTCGAAGCGCATTAGGCCGCAGGTTAAGATGGGTTTAGGAACTTGGTAGGGTTCGCGATGGACGTAGGGCGTAGGGCCGTGTACTAGTAAAGTGAACTGATGCACGAATGCCCGGATGTTCGAGTATGGCCGTGCTCCTTATGTCCCAGATATTGCGTTCCAACAGTGTTCGTCCATGCGACCACGCCGGACTCGGATGGCCGCGGTAGCGTGATATATAGGCACAGTACTACAGTCGACTCATAACACATACCCCATCTAACCCATATTCCCTTAACCCATGGCTTTTCCGGTTTCCCGAGTCCGTTTGCAGGCCATAACCCATAACCCATAACAAATAACCCATAGCAAATCTCGACACCCAAAACCCATACTTAGCGTTACATAATGGGAATATTTATGGCATGGGAATCAACAAGGTCAGCGACAGGAATAGTGACTGCAAGTTTGCGAAAGCCACCTCCAACAAGGGAGGAAGCACTCCAGATGAGTCATGTCATGGTCTTGTGCAGGTATGCCAACAAGATGGATGTTGATTCACTTGCATGTACAGTAAATGCAGTACTCTGTCACTCAGTGTGGATGAAGAGTAGTTATTTTTACTTGGAAATTGCTTCACATAGTATTTTATTTGCACGCAATAATGCTATTCAAAATAATTGCTATTCAAATTTTGCTGCCATAAGGGTGATTTCCCCAACAACACATGTCCCTCATAATGCATACCTTTAGGCCTATCCCGAGGGGTATGCGTTATGAGGGAGTCGACTGTAGTACAAACGCTGAGGCGCTTTCCATAAGGAGTACAAGAACTCGGGATGCTAACCATGAGAAACCTTGCTTGGGTACACGTGCCACGCCCACAGCCACGAAAAAACAGAGGAGGTTGATTTGACAAACTTACCACTGTACTGCGCTCAGTTCTATCCTGCGGGATGTTGATGAAAGTTCGCTGCTTGCTAGCACGAATCTGCACGATCTATTTCCGAGGTCATGCATCAAAGGTTGAAGCGTACGCGTTAGTTCATTACATAGCTAGGCCGCCTTGTCTACGTCAAAGCGCATGAGACCGGGTACTTGGTGGGTCAGCTTAGATAGCTTGGCATCATCACTGCTAGCTGAGCATGCCGCTCAAGGGAGAGCGCAGTACGTTCAACGGTCGTGACAAGACGCGTTTCGAACCGTAACAGTGCTTCAGCAGGCCGCCGTGGCCATTTCGTGGTCATCGATAGTGATATCGGTCGCCTCGACATCACCTCCACCCTATATTGCAACCCGCTCTTCCCCAATACGCACAAAAAATATACATTGAAAATAAAGCAAGCTAGAATGAAAAATCATTACAACGATTGTCACACATCCCGCTCCAAACCTAGGATCAGGAGCCGTATGCGCAACGAGGCAAGGAAACAGAGCGGGACTATGCAGGCGGAGGTGGTGGTGGCATCCCATCCGACGGTACAGGCGGTGCCCCTGGCGCGCCCGGCGTACCATCACCCGCATATCCTTGCTGAGCATAGTACTGACTATACTGCTGCTGCTGGCTTGCTGCCCATTCTTTAAATTGCGGCGAATTGACGTCATACCCAAACTGTGCCCTGAAAGTTGAAGACAATTGGTATATGAGAAAGGTAAACGGATGGACAGACTATGGAATCAGTAAGCCAGTAGACCAACACGTACCAGTAGGCAGAATATGCATCTGCGGATGTTTCACCTGGCGCTGGTGGGGGTATACCCCCCCCTGGAGGTGGCGGGGGTTGCTCGCCGGGAGGCGGCGGTGGAGGCGCATTATCCGGAGGTGGGGGTGCGGAACCGTAGCCCTGTGCCTACACCAAAGGACGAGATCTTTAAGCATCGAGCTCCTATGAATACGAGGGAGGGAATGCGACCGCACCGACATGGCATATTGCGCATACTGTATCTGCGCTTGGTGGAGCTCCATTTGTTGTTGCACGAGGGCTGATTGGGCCTTTGTATGCTCTGCGCGCACCACTTCAAGAAGATCCTCGGTCAGTACTTTGGCACGAGCGACTTGACCCTCTTCTGGCCCACTGTAGAATCGTAAACGAGATGGTCAACAAGGTCGCATAGGTGAACGCACGTGATGTGTATATGCATAGGTTCCTCCGACTCTTTCCCAGTTTCTTGCTCCACGAACCCTGAGCCAATACCCTTGATTTGAACACGGGTACCCGTCTCCTGTTGAATGTATTTCACAAAGACACCCTATAGTATATTCAGTACGAGTATTCACCCATGCGGGGTCACATTACCTGTGGTCCAACAACCTTGGCACGAACATTGAAATTTCGGATCGTATCCAAGCCGACCGGGAGCTTTTCTTCTGGCCATTTCCGCTAAACGGTGGTGAGTAGGCAAGCAAAACATACTAGCATCCGGGTTACCTTGTCGCGTAGTCTGTCCTTCTTGTCTTCGACGAGTGGACCCAGGTCAATGGAGATCAAATCGTTTATCTTTTCAATGGCACTTTGGAGGGTGTCTCTAGAGGATGCGGAGAGGTGGAGGTAGAGGGGTGGGTCCCTCTCCGTCGCCTTGGATCGATCCGGGTACCAGATGCCCTTGGTGCTCACCGACGCGCCCGTTTGCTCGTGTATCTATTCCGGCCACCATTTAATCCACCAACTGACAGTAACACCTCCCAAACGAACGACACCCAGAACGAAAGCAAAAAGGGTGAAAACATACCTCGGCCTGTGTCGAGCCCTTGGTCAACATATACCGGTTCCGAACGTCGTTGATATCGATATCGTGCGTAAACTCGGCGTCGTGCGGGTCTCGCAGGCCAATCTGTATGCTCCCGGGTGCAGACCCGCCAGCACTGAATTGAGCCGCGATTTTTGCAGCAATGGCAGCGGCGGCTGCGGCTGCTTCTGATGCCGACTTTCCCTCTTCGGTTTTTGTTGCTTTTACGGGTACGTCGCCATCTGCTTGGATGTCGGGTGCGGCTTGGTCCCACTTGCGTTTCGACGACATGGTGACTTCACTTGTCAATACACACCGAGCGGAGGGTAGGTTGGACGTGACGTGTCACGGTAGCGTGACAAATTGATTCAAACTCAGCAGTTGTGTGATTGCAAGAGGAAGATAAGCTCAAGCACCTTTCTCCATCTCCGTCTTTTTTTTTTGATGCACGCCGCCAAGCGACCACGCGCTTCTCCGCGATTATCAGACGCACCATCGCCGCACATAATGACCTCGACTGCGAACGACACTCAAACACGACATCCAGCCCCAGAGCAAGATCAAGAATTGCCTCCCATGTACAAGTCCTCTCGAACGTCCGATGCACACGCCCGCGACCGCGCTTTGTTGTGCACATTACCCCCGACTTGCAATCCACCACTGCACAAACCCACCTCGATCGCCAACTCGCGCGATCTCGAGATCCACTATGGGAAATACCACGCACACGTCTGTGAGCAACAAGGGTGTGGGTGTGTCTTTCCAGATGCGCGGTTATTGGAATTGGTGAGGATATCGATCGGTCTGAAGGGGTGCCACGGTGCTTGCTGACGTTGACTGCTTATCGATATCGACAGCATCAAACGGAGTGTCATGATCCACTTGCTGCAGTGCGGAAAGATCGGGGGGAAAAGATCGTACGTGTCTCTATCGATGAAGGCACTTCGACTGAGCTGTCGTCGCCGTAGTTTGCATGTCATTTAGTTTCGTGTCTTCGCCTGTTTTCGACACCCAAAACACGAAGATTACATCTCATTCAAGTACATTCATACCCAAAGGAATATTTCTTTGCTGTTACTAATAAGGGGGTCGGTGGTCTCCTGAAGAGGTGGGGAGATGGTGCGAGTATGATACGGGGAACATGGAGACCCAGGGATAACAACAATGAACAAGGGACCGCAAACAAAGAAAAGGAAAAGGAAGATTTGGAATTGGACTCTGATAGTGAGGAGGAGGATGGGGACGAGGATGAAGACGGGGAAGATCTCGGTGAGGATGGAGGGGGAGAAGAAACACCAAAGGCACAGTACAACAACGGAGGCAGCGCTAGATCACCGGCGGTCTCCCCAAAGCCGACAGAATCGAGCCTGCGCCTGTCTTCGTCAGGGGTGGACGACCTTGCACACTCGATGAGCTCACTCTCGTTGGTACCACCGGCGATTCGGTTTGGACGGGGCGGGAAAAGTGGCGGATTCATGCATCCCGAGCTACATAATCCTCAAGTGATGAAGGGAAACTTTGGTGCGAGAGGAAGAGGGAGGGGGAGGATTGCCGCAAATGTTCACCCACACATGGGGCATGGGCTGGGAGGTGGACGTGGGAGGGGTTTCTCTCGCGGAGCCGCCCGTGGTGTTATTCACGGTCAAGGTGTCAAGTGATATGGATGTAACTCACCTAGTAGAATTGGACGAAGAGCATGAATGGAGAGAAGGATCGACATGTTGTTCCATAAAAAGCAAGTGTTGTGGACAATGAACAATGTGTCCATATTTGGTTTCCTTGTTTTGTGGGTGGTCTATTGTCCGTCTTCCAATTGTCTGCTGACCTTCATAAGCACCGTCGCTTCATCTGCCATGTCTCATTCTTGAGCTAGTCTCACCCGGCATCTTTCATTTCTCTTTCTGTTGGTGTGTACGCTCTTGTTGATCCTCCTCCGTACGTCCGACTCAACGATTTCCTTGACAGACGAGCCTCGATGGCACTGCGCTCCCATTCTGCTATTAGAACCGATTATCCCTTCCTGGCTCAACCCCCTCCGCAGAAAAAGCGTCCCGTGCAGCCTCTGCCTTCCCTGCCCCTTTCTGACCCGTCCCCTGCCCAAGCCACTCGCGAACCCCGCCGCAGGTCCGGCACATTCTCCACGATTGCTTCCTGGGCTGCTCACGTGCAACCTGGTTCTCCCGCTTCCCTCTCTCCTCGCTCTCCGCATCGCCTACCTTCACTCTGCAAGGGCCGTCGTTCATCAGTTGCTTCTGTCCGCGTCCCTTCTGCATCTTTCTTCCAATTCGCGACCACGCCAACCACTGCCGTTGCACCCACACCCTCCATCTGTGACTTCAAGGCTGACCTCACCACGGTCGGCTACACGTCAGTCTTCCTCCACCTCCCCACCACCCCTGTTTCCGCTTCCATCTCCCTCTCTGTCAAACCCCCACCTCCAAACAACGTTCCTATACCTCCTGTATCCTCTTCTGCTTGCAAACCTCGCGGCTTCACTCGCTTTCGTTCACTCTCCGTCCTTCGGTCACGAGGCAGGTCCAAATCCGCTTGTCCCGACTCCCCCACCAAAATGAGGGCTAAAGCTGCTGCTGCTGCTGCCGCCGTCAAACGTAATAAAACCAAGTATGCCATGCGTCCACCCCCTCTCGCCAACGAGCTTGCTCTCATGCAGTTCGTCGGCGGTGGAAACATGGATGACAACATCAAACGTGTCATGGAAGTCCAGGCCAAGGCCTCGGGCGCCATCGGGCTTGCTGACATTTACCGCGACGGCGAAGGCGGTATCTGGTGGGATCAGGATGAGGAGTGGGAGTATGCTCACCTCCTTTCAGAGGGCGACGAATCTCGCCCTCATGCCACAGGTGATGTCCAATGGGTCACTTTTGGTGGGAACATGTCGGCTTCTACAGCAGGTGTTCCCGGAGAGGATCGACGCGGCAGTGTGTCGACCCAGGATTCCGATCTGGATCCAAAGTATGTCGTTCAACCCATCGATTCGCTTGACCTGGACGACCTTGCATTGTTCGGCAGCGCTCTTATGCCCGTTAGTAAAGCTCCTGTGTCCGTCCTCTCCCTTCCTTCTCGACCGTGCCGCACAGCACAGCACCTCCGCAAACCCGACTTTTTGGTTGACGTGGCATTTTCACGACTTCATGTCTCCCCGAAGAGCCCCAAGCTTGCGACATCGAGCGGGATCAAGCCCAAGGGAAAGGCCAGGAGACGGCCAGCGCCACTCAAGCTTTCTCCGCCTAGCCCGCCATTCAGGCGACTGACGGATTCGCCGATCGATACGGACAAGGTCCGAAAGGACTTTATCGACGCTAGCTTTGACCCTGCAGGTTTAGTCCCAGCATCCCCTATCACACCTGCAACCGCGGTGTCCGCGACCACGCTGATGGACGCTCGTGCACGACTCGTTGGAAACAGTCGCGCAATCAATGTGCCCTGGCGGACTGTCCAGGACGGTTTGACGAGTATGAGGATGAAGAAGAAAGCGTCCATGTTGAACATGATGGGACTCTTTCGATCGGCGAGGAAGGAAGATTTGATGGCTTAGATGGTGCCAGTCATTCCTTGTCGACTTGCATACACATGAACATCGGTTTCTCTTGCAACTTTCTTCTCTCTTCCACCGGACGCTTGTAGTTTTGGTTTCTTGTTCTCCTTGCATTTATTGTTTGTCAATTGTAGCCCTAGTTATGATCGTAGATACCATCTAGGCCTTATGCTGGATCGGATTACGTATTCTATGTTCTACTGCTATGCCTTTTAATTCCATACTACTTGTATCAGAATCATTCAGACGACCTTGAAAAATCACCGGTACCTGCCTCGATCAAGTCCGCCAGGGATGTCACCACATTCTGCGAGTGCCACGTTGAACATGACCCAGCATGGACTTGTCGAAGGATTGGGGCCGACTTTGACTCACGGGATGCGGCGCGCCCACTGCGATTTACATCTGCCAGAACGCTCGTGTCAATCCGGAAAAGATCTGAAGTCAAATCCGGTAAGTATGTACTGACAAGACAGTCTCGGCAGCGGGTCTTGGCCGCCGGCCGGAGGTTGCAAGCGGCGTTCCAATGTGGTGACCCGTCCGTGGGTTCAACTTTCTTCCCTCGCAGTAGCAATGAATCGGTCAGGCGCCGATTTTTTTCGAAAAATCGTCATGATCTGTAGTTTCGGGTGGCACCGATGAAAGCATGACATTTCCGCCCACCGTGACGACTCGTTCCAAATACTACTCGGTCCTCCCCAAACACCAAATCGTTCCAGCTTTAAATTTCCCCGTTTATTTCTATGTGTCGTCGCATCAGTTTCACTGTTCGAAATCATCGGAACGTTTCGGACCCTTTCCTCTCTGGACAAGGGATCGGGCTCGAGGGCTGAGCGAGTGTTGTCTGTAGTTATGGGCCACGCGATCTTTCACCACTGGTGTACCCGACCATTTCCGAGGTGTCGGGCCTCATTTGGATCTGTGGGCCCTGTATCACATATATGATATATAGGTCAGTGAGTCTCCGTCCCGTCCCTCAACTCCCTTGCTCGTTCTTGCTAGCTGAAGCCCGATCATGCAAGTACGAACCACGAAATCCGAGGGACTCCTCCCGTTGTATGCATCGATATATGGCTCGTTGTACTTTTCTACAATCCTGACCACTGGCTTTTATGGAGTCACGTGTATGCAAACGTGAGTCCCTAAAGTATAATGGTTTGGTGAAGTAACTCATTCATGTCATTCGGATAGATTCTATTATCATGTCCAGTATGAGCCCCATTTATTGGTCTCTTCCGTCAACGTATCACGCCTTTGCACTAGTTACCAGAACGATCCCATGCGCATAAAGAGCTTTGTAAGTCGACGTTTAGATATGCCCTCCATCAAAATGTAACATCCTTCTCAGGTAGCAGCAGTATGGTGCGACACCTCTTGCTCCGCTTTCAAATGCACCTGACATTTTGGAATAGGGCATTAAATACAATTCATGAAGCCTTGACTATTGCTGGCGGTTCGTGTTCGACGCAACCCTCTCACAACTACTTAGTTCACCGCACGTGCTACATAGCGTACAAATACATCCTGGCTGGGCTGGTGAACCCACTTTCATTGTTGAACGGGGTACCGTGCGTCATTAACTTCTGAATCTTACCTTCATGCCTTGATAATCTCCCCAGCGAACTCGTCGTAAGTTCCATTGTTGATGCCTTTGGGACATTCACCAACAAGTCGTAGTTGCAGCTACTCTTTACGGTATCAGACTTGTTTTTGTGTGCGCTACGAGTGCTGATGTCATCCAGAGTCTGGTTGCAGTACTCACACAAGGTTTTTTTGTCTATCGGATCTACATTTGTGCGTTTTGACTGCGGGGTCGTTTTTGTTTGCTCATCGGTGCTCAGTCATTGGGAAGAAGATTGTTGCGCCACTCGTATGGGTATGGTGTCCATGTGTATACCGAATTTCAGTCTCGATTGCTAAACCCTGTGGTGTAGGTCCCCCTGGCGATTTATCAGCTTGGTAAGACTTTGGCAACTGTCTGGACGAAAGTCTAATGGAATTCATTCTGGATATCAGCATCTACTCTTCGTATGCTGTCATTAACTGAGTTTGTATCGGTGGATTCTGATGGTTCTATTCTCAGTTTATTTAGGGAAAGCGCTCTATAGTGCGGATGGGTCTGTTCCTTTTCATTCTCTCAATTGTTTTCCTGATGGGTTGACTTGTTCGTCACCAGCGTACACGTTGTTGAGCTGCTCGTGCTCGATGATCACTTCTTCTTGGTAGGATATGTTTCATGTTCCGAATGAATATTCTCAGCGTCAGGTGGACAGACTATAGCCACTTCGACCCTCCTTGTTGCCGCCGCTGTGGATGTAGTAATCGCCATGTTCTTGACGTACTTGCTTCTCCGCAAGCGGAACGTCACTGGGTATGCGAGGTAAGGATACCCGTATGTCATGCAACAGACAAAATACGTCTAAATGTTGATCCACAAGCACCGCGCACATTTTACAACGCCTCACTGTCTTTGCGGTGAATGCAGGTGTCTGGACGGCCACATTTGCCCTCTTGACCCTCATCCTGGTATGTGTCATTTTTGATTGGTACGTTTGTCAACCCATCCCGACACAAAACCTGTAGTTGCATGTTTATCCGAAGAACTTGATCTATGCCGTGTTCGCTTTCCCACTTTGTTCGGTCTACTGTAACACGCTCCTGGCCAACTTGAATGCGAGGGCGTACATTCGTGGCGAAGCCACGACGCACAGCATTGGCGCTGACGTGTTCTCCACTGCGTCTTCGGGAGGGTCGTGCAACACCAAAAGCGGGAAACGCCCGAAGGCGGTCTCCTTCCGCGCGTCAGGTAGGTTTTCACTATCCAAGCTGATTCAACCGTCGTCGGCGTATCTGATACCGCGATAATCATGGTAGCGAACCTGTCGGACGGTCACGGGGACGTCATATCGTTGCCCATGGTCGCCTACCGGCCCACTAGTACGACAACGACATCGGGAAACGCGTGCGTCTGATGATGGTCGAAGGCGGGAACATGTATTGAGTTGGTCAGTTCAATTTAGTTGGACGTTCAACGTTCATGCATTTGGTCGTCAGAATGTTCAATTACTTGTAACTCAAAAAAAACAAGTCTACTTCGGACTTGGTACTTAATTAGCATCTGTGAGCGAGAATGGGCTCGTCAGACCTGAGAGGCGCGCAGAGTCGGAATCTTTCCTGCAGCAGATGATCCTACCATCCACATGCCCATTGTGCCGGAGGGACCTGCTGGCGGTGGCTGGGGTCCTTGCTCGGTGGCTGGAATTCCCTCGTGGCTAGTACTTGCATATAGATTTCCTCAGAACTATGTACCACTCCATCGCTACGGTGTGGCTTCTTCCTTTCCACAGGCCCTCTCCACTAGGGTCAATCCCTTCCCTCACCTTCTCCCCCAGTAGTGCGTTACTCAGGTAGAAGCGCCGGGCACGGCCGTTGCGGAATCAAATGCGGTTTTTACAAGCAGTAAAGCCGCATCGTGTGACTCTGAGCGATGGTGGGCGCTTCCCACTCCGAATTCCCGGGGATATCCGGTGGGGATTCGAGTTCCTTTTTTCCGATTTTCTTATTCTCTAGGCCCTTGGTTCCTGGCTCCCCTACCCTCGTCTTCATGATCGACGCGCGCGCTCAATAACAATAACCTTGAAGAGCGGCCAGAGACCGGAGATCGTGGCGTATTCTTAACGTAGAAGAAGTAAAGAATGTGAACTGTCAGAAAATTTGATCATTGATCATAACTCGTGAGTTGTGGAGCATGGCCAGCGAGCTCAAACCATGACAGTTGATATTTGGTTGTCCATCAATGGCACCATGCCGTCGGCCGCGTTTGACTTGTTATTCCACGTGGTCGAGGGACAGGCGACGCCGCAGATTGGAGCTGCCAACCGTGACGGACGTGTTCAACGCTCCGAGGCTGGCGATGGGTCAACTCGGTCCTCTCCGACGCCTTCGGAGATCTCCATTCTCTCCTGAATTTCGCTAATACGTTTCAGACGTGTCACTCCATCAATCAGTGATCCGGGTGGCGTTGTTTTTACTATTTGAACTTACCCGATAGTGCCCGAGACATCAGATGAGATGAGCCATGGGATGTGTACATATGACTTGTTACACGGTCCCGTTCCACAATCCTTGCCCATTCCTGCCACGTGGAACACAGTGAGCAGGTGCGAGCTATGTCAGCCAGCCAACTTGACCGACTGTGTGCATCGACGTATGGTGCGCTGTACTTTTCGACTGCCTTGTCGACCTGCTGTTACGGTATCACATGCATGCAAACGTGAGTGACAACATGCGTTGCAGTAGCGAAATAACTCAGCCTTGTCATTTGGGTAGATTATTTCATTATGTCCGGTAAGCGCCCTGAATTTCAGGTTTCGTCAATTTCGTTCTAGTTACACGAACAACCCTTGGCGCATAAAGAGTTTTGTAGGTCAGCTTGTAACAGGTTTCCGTCATAATTCAATGTTTCTTCTCAGGTGGCAGCTGTATGGTATGGTTCCTCACTCCGCTTCGCAATGCACCCGACACCCCGGGAAAGGGCGTTTAATACGATTCACGAAGCCTTGTCTATATCTGGTGGTTCGTGTTCCACATACAGCGCCCGCACACTCGTCGATCTCAGGTGCCACATAGCGTACAAATTCTTCATGGCGGGTCTGATAGACCAAATGTTGATTAGGAATGGGGTATCGTAAGTCGTTGCTTTCAAAATCTCCTCTTTTCGCTTCCTTGATTGTGTGAACTCATTGTGAGTTCCAAGTTTGACACCACTGGATGGCCTCCAGACTTGTAGTAGTTGCAGGTACTATTAACGGTACGTGTTCATGCCCTCTGCTAGGATCTACAAGGTTCACCTCAAGCAGGTCATGGCTGCAACACTTACACAAGGATTCTTTATCTATCGCATCTATGTTTGTGTGTATAGATATTTTGAGCCTATTCTTTGTTACTCACAACCCGTCAGTTAGCGGGAAGAGCATTGTGGCACCACTCGTATGGCTTGGCACTCTATATGCACAGCAAATTCTGGTGTCGCTTCAATCATGTCGTGTAGGTCCCCCTGGCAATCTACCAGCTTGGTAAGACTCCACAAACCATACAGAAACTGGTGTCTGATAGGACTCGTACTATCAGTTTCTACTATCGGTCAGCGCTCATGATCTCATTCACACCACTCGACATTAATCGCTGTATCCCCTGTTTATAGTGGACGAATTGCGATTTGCTCGCGAAACCATCTGATTCCAGTGTACACGTTGCAAAGATCGATGACAATTTCTTCGTGGTAGGGGTATATTCCACATTGTCAACCAATGGTCTATTGCTGCTGCGATAGATGCCTTGGCCGCTATTTCTTTGATATACCTGCTTGTCCGAACACGAGCCACAACTAGATATTCTGGGTATGTGTGCCACGCCATGTAATATCTCGTTGCAAAAACATATCCGAATTTTAACCTATCAGGACGGCACGCATTTTGCAACGTCTTACCGTGTTTGCGATAAATACGGGTGTCTGAACGGCCACATTTGCTCTCTTGACGCTCGCATTGGTGGTGTCGCATTCCACTCGCGCACTTGCAAGGGCCTTCTTTCATGGCTAACACGAAACCCGTAGTTACGTGCTTATCCATTAAACCTGATCTATACGGTGTTTGGTATTCCGCTTTGTCCGGTCTACTGTAACACGTTGCTCGCCGACCTAAACGTGAGAACATACTTTCGGGATGAAATCACCGCATGCGATGGGGGAATGGTGGGAATTTAGACAGGACAAATAAATTCGTGAACCCCGTTCAAGTTCGTCGACACCAATGATTACCCGGAGCTCGTCACACGCTTTTTGCGCGCGTGCATACGGGAGGGGCCTGTACCGATGACCATAGTAGGCAGCCTCTGAAGCTACTTTGTTAACCGTGCAGTCGATTTGGAAACTTTGCGTGATGAAAGGTTTGGCGAGGCAAACAAACATTCGGGAATTTGAACATGCGATGGATCACTTAGTCAGCCGCAACGGAGGCGCCACTCGCACCTCCCAGACACTAGAGAATCGTCAACGGATGCGGCGGTGGCGATGGGATCAGTGCTCTAAACATCATAGTTTGGCGCATGCCGAGGTTCTTTTACGTTAGTATGCGCGCTGCTCTCTGAGACGCCCTCACCGGGATCCATTACCCCGTTGCTTCTCGTCCGTTGCCAAGTCGCACCTTTTTCCGGGCGTAAAGCGAAGCATCAAATATGTGATCTGTCAAGAGACAGTTCAATATACCGCCTTAGCTAAATAAGAGAGCACATCAATTTGAGGCTTTGAGTAATGTCATCAATGATGCATGAAACTGCCTCTGTCCGAAGAGAGTAGTAATTCGCCAGCGGCGCAGTGAGATTTCTGGGACAGAATGGGTCCGCAGGACAGCGGAACAAATAAGGTAACGCCGTTGCGTCTCTTGGTCCGTTCCGCACCGAAAGCATCGGAACATTGTGCATCCGTACGTGCATATTTGGTATCTTATATCTACCTAGTTAGTCTTGAGGCACTGGCGACCAACACACGAGGGGTCTTGTCGCCCAATCACCGCCGGGGTACCAGCTTATGTAAAGGCGTGATATTAATACATTCAAGGCACGCGTCACACGTAAGCAGACATCTTCCTCACAAGTTCGTCCTGAGGGCCTGGTTGATTGCCACTCGAATATCCACACGTAAGGGAATTGGAATGGCCCATAGGCGAGACCATTCACCTCGAGAATGCGGCGAGGAAAACCTCTGCACGTTTGCAGCATGTTGCAACTGTTTCGCACTCCGGCAAGATCTTCTACCACTCCGGAGTCCCACCTCCTGTCACACCATCCGATCATCACGTCCGTCTTGGCGTCATCCCTGTGGGCAATCGTCCTGCGAAGTTACATAACTAGTTCGTTACTTGCTCCTGTGTTAGCAGTAACAAGCGATCGCAGCTCACTTGAGGGCGATGAACAAAGTGCATCGGGTTCGATGGTGGAACTAACATCGGACAGGATAATATGGAAGGGGAAAACCGAAATTAATGATGGTATGGGTCCGTGCCTTTGTGAGTGATACACATTACGAGACGGATGCGCCGAACTTACTGTAAATGTGCAGGGTATAAGCGCCGCCGTGCGCCCATAATATTTATGTAGGCATGGCCACCACGCTCACCCCGGCAAATTGTTTATTCCCTGCACTTATATATGTACATAACACGAATTCGCATGCTCCGTTTTCGACGCTGCTTCCCCTTGAGTCCTGCTACATAATTGCAGCAGAGTCGAGTCATGTCAACCAGCCTCGAATCGCTATATGGATCGACGTACGGTTCGTTATACTTTGCTACTATTATGTCGACCGCATTTTATGGTGTCGTCTGCATGCAAACGTGAGCACGGTCCATTCCAATTGCGGTGATGGAAGAGAACACGTTCTCACTCCTTGGACAGATTCTTCTATTATGTCCAGTTAGGTCCATGGTTTTGTGCTCTCTCGCCTGCTTACCCTGTCTTCGCTCTAGCTATGATAACGATCCTTTACGCGTAAAGATCTTTGTGAGTCAAATAGTAAGGGGTCTATGAACGATAACGTACCACCCTTCCCAGGTAGCAACTATGTGGTAAACTCTCATCTTGCCTCAATCTCCAACGTGCCTGACGCATCTATGTAGGACACTCAATACAGTTCATGAAGCTTTGAGTATTGCTGGAGGTACGTTCCTTGTCACACACAACACACGAAGCTCTTGTTCATATTGTGTTCCATGTAGCCTATAAAAACATTCTAGCCGGCCTGCTGGATCCTTTCTCATTTGTATCCGGGAATCCGTGAGTGATTGTTTTCAAAATCTTATTGTTTCCATACTGATATTCTCCGTAGCGAACTCGTCGTGAGTCCTCCATCATGATTTTCAATGTTCACTGACGAGTTACAGTTGCTATTCCTCTTCACGGTACCTATCTGTTTCTGTCCCCGGAATGAGTACTGATGTCATTAGGTCCTAGTTGCGATACCAACACAAGGCTTTTTCGTCTATCGAATCTACATCTGTGCGTCTCCACACGCGTGTGCCCACTCCCATTTACTCACAGGGCCTCAGTCAGCGGGAAGAATATCATTGCGCCACTTGTATTTGTAAGGAGTTTGCATTAAGCTGTTTCAATCATGCTTCATCCCTGTGATATAGGTTGCCCTTGCGCTCGCCCAACTTGGTAGGACTTTATATCAACATTTGTGGATTGAGATTTGACTCGGATGGGTCCGTTAGTCTGTATTGCTGGTATTCTATTCTTGGCCACATTCACATCAATAAATGTTGATGATTACAATTCCAGTATACGTTTCAAAAACGCTCTACAGCGGGAATATGTTTGTTTTCTCCTTTCCTCAATTCACACATGCGCACTTCTTACTCTTTCCCAGCATACAGGTTGCTGCACTTGGCCCCCTTGATACCAATTCAACACAAGTATGAATATCCTTTAATTTCATAACCTGAATATCTTAACATCTGCTTGGAAGAGGCTAGCCACAGCAAGTTTCGCCATAGCCGCTGGAATAGATATTCTAATCGCAGGTTTCATGACGTTCTTACTCATCCGCAAGCGGGCTACCGCCAACTTCACAAAGTGTGTCCTATTCGTCGTGTCGTTGCAGAGAGTGCATCTGACCATAAGTTTTGTCTGCAAGATCGGCACACATTTTGCAACGCCTCACCGTGTTTGCGGTGAATACGGGTATCTGGACGGCAACGTTTGCGCTGTTATCCATCATCTTTGTGCGTGTTGTTTCCACTGGCACGCTTGCCAATACCATTTCTCCAGCCTGACTCGAGGTTGTAGCTGCAAGTCGATCCGTCGAATTTGATCTATGCAGTGTTTGGCATTCCGCTTTGCCCCATTTACTGTAACACGCTCCTCGCCAACTTGAACGCAAGACAGTATGTTCGGGGCGAGTCGACCATCAACATCGATTTGGACTTGTTTAGCATAAATGGACGTTCGCGGGCGTCGGATGGAACCAGGGTCGAGACACAGCGTGAAGAGACGAGCTTGGTCGCTTCTGGGAATAAGGTTCGTGTTCCTAGTCCAAGCTCGTTTAGGCGTCGTGGACTTATCAGATGATGATCGTCATGATAGGCAGTTTGGAAGACCACGGAGGTGTCGACTCATGCGTGAACCCGCGCGTTTGTTTGATTATGTAGAACACACGGCGAAACCTACCAGCCCGTTTTCTTGGTCATGTTGCTTATTGGAACAGCTCTTGCAATCAAGTAAACTGGATGTACCTTTACTTTTCCTGTTTCCTTCTCCCTCCACTTGTATGTATAGGAAATAGTTACTCGAAACGCACTTTCTCCGCACTTCCCCTTCCCTAATTACACCGCACGCTACCTAGACCAAATTGCTTGTAAAGAGATGTAAACAAGTCCTGCTCATTATACGACAAGAACCGAGAACCGCTCATCAAAGAACATGAGCCACCCTGGACGACACTTGGCCCCGTTCATCCACCATCTCCACCGTATAGGATTCGCCTATGTCTACAGGCACGTAATGTACACCTTGTTCGATGTCGTCTTTTGCCATGCCACGACTGTTTTTCAAACATGTCACGATGATCGTTAAAGCAACAATGGCAGCTCACCATTCGACCAGGTAACTTATGGTGAAGTCCCGTGGCATTGAATCCCCGACGCGAGGACGGCATAAAAGGCATCGTGTGGATCTCGCAGGAAAATCCTTCGTGGCAGACCGCTCGGCGGTCTGGATTACATTTACGTACTGGTCGCCGACGATCCGCCAGCGAGGCGACTTGGAAAACGTATTTTCCCCTGAACGCAAGTAAACAGCATGATACAGCTATCGTTCGACACGTCACGATCAGTTTCACAAGTCACTCTAATCAATCAAGAGACGCACTGCACCCCTCCAACACTTCTAACGTACGGGTTGTTGCAAGACAGACATTTCAAACGCGCATTCCGGCGGTCCATGTCATCAACTGTGGCCACGTTCGGGTCCAGTCCGCGCGTCCTCCACGAATTTGATTCTGAATCGCCTCTGAATTGGCATGTCACACTCCCACTCGTTTGGGCCGCGCATCGGGTCCGCGTAATGAAGCATGGTAGAAAAGACGTCAGGGTAGTAGGCGAGAATGCAAGTATTGAACACTGCACAAGCCAGGCGTAGTTTGTCTGTCGGTGCTTGAGATGGTTCCGTATGTATTACACTGCTCGACGCCACACCTTGGCTGTTGTATGCGTCTCCGGAAGATAAATGGGCAGGGATCTTGACCAACGTGGCAAGTTCAGCGTCGACTTGCTTCCTCCACTGTATATAAACGAACCTGGCATATTGCTTCCGCTTGTCGCTCAAATATCGTCCCTTGTCGGAAGAACGATCGTACTCTTGTAAAAACGAGTGCACTTGCTGTTGATCAATCCACACGTTCGATGTCTTTTCTGCGTGGTACGTTCTGATGACTAGACAGCTTGAACAGCAATGCCACATACCGCCTTCTCTTACGAGGCTTTCACTGGGGGTGTCGTTCAGGTTGCGAATAACGTCAGAACACGAGGAGAGACAGCGAAGCCTTGTTTCGTTTGTAAACTCGGGGCTTATACTGAGTATCCACTAAATCCTTATCGTTTGTCTCTGCAGTCTGTGCAATACCTGCGGCGTATCGCCCAGAAAACCTTTTTCGCAAATTTATCGCAGCTCTGTTCGTTATCTCAGAGCAATTCAAACAAACGGGGACCTTCGTACGTACGTGACAACAGGCGCAGAACACAAGGTTGGCATATTCGGGTTTGGTCAAGTCTGCTGGGCAATCAGGAAGGCCTTGTACCCAACGACGAGCAGTCTTCCAGACAAAGGCAGAAGCGTCGTCCGTCAAGAGCTCTGGAAGGGATTTGCAGGTCCGCGAAAGATTCAGCAGGTCTAAAGGGTGAATGTATGTGGAAATCTGCGTGCACATCAGCGAATGAACAAAAACAGTCAAGGAAATGCACGTACGAGGAACAAGATATCGAGATTCAACTGACATAACTCGCGTTGCTTTCCTCCTTCCATTTCTTGAAAGACACCAAACCATCTGTTTGGCGTTTCTTCGTTGGTGACGGCACGACAGCAGTGCCCTGCGGCGAGTCTTGCTTCGACATCATCTGTACTGTCCTTCGAGTCAACGAGAAAGGACTCGCACCGCATTGCATGGCGGGCGGCTGCCATGCGAGTCGTACTATCCACGCCAGGTTCACTCAGGCACGGTGTGCTTGCCTGGAGGGCAGGTCGCTAAAGCGGGCTTTCCCCATCACAACTGCTACTAGAGCATCCTCAAACCAATCTTCCCCCTGTCTCCACTCTCCCTGGACGCCCCATCGTCGTATCTTCTCGACAGTTCCACATATTCGTACAGAATTCTCCTCGTCGACCTCTTCTTCATTCACGTCTTCCAGAGTATACCCAAGCAGATGGTAAAGAACAAGCTCTGCAAGGTCGGTACACAGACCTTTCCAAATGGGGGAGGTCTTCGGATACCTTGACATAGTGCGAAGAATGAAGGCGCACACGGCCGAGGGTCTTGGGACTAGAATATTGGAACACTGGGTTGGGAACAGGTGCAATGGCATACACTCCTCAAGCTCCGAGGTCAGGAAGTCGACGAAGGACAATGGGTAGAGTATAATATTCATCAGAGAGGCAGGCTGCGTAGAGTGCGTGATCCGGAAGGAGCGACCTTTGGTCAATATATTGTTTTCGGCTTGAAGGCGTAGCTTCTGGGGAGCGCAGCTTGGTAGACCAAGGGACTCGAGGATGCTGGACGCTTCTTCTAGCACCGAGTCTTGCAGAACATAAGCGTAGTCCTGGAACAGAGATACATCGGCATCCTCAGTCACAATGTCGGAGCCAAGAGATGCATACACTTGTGACTCGTGGGACGCCTAACCGTACGTATAGCAAAGTCCCCCATTCTATGGGTTGTATTCCAACATTACGCAGTGATAACAGGGCTATCTCTGCGATTTCTTGTGGGGCCATATCCAGTATGTCGGAACGCGGGGAGGTCATCCTTCAAGTGCGAGGGCGTTAAAGACTAGGTGTATACAGTACCAAATTACATAATTTACAACCGAATGCTTAGTACCCTGCCGCATCGGCATTCGCAAGATTTTCCTTTTCGGTGCTTGAATTTTGCCTTAGGTTTTCAAAACTCTGACTATTGTCTGGGCCTGAAATTTCCTGAGCTCTGCTTTGTGACAAATGCTGTCGTTTGATGTGTTTTCCTTCCTTCGTCTTGATTTAATTTCATTGCTCTATTTGGTGACCCCTTCACCCATCTTCGCTGGATTGGTGGCTTCAGAATCGCCCAGCGCTTCTAAGGAAAACGGCCGACGGGGCGCGGAACCTTTTTTCCCTTGATCCATAAACCCTGCCACCAGGTGAGATTCTGCACGTTACCGCTGTCCCAGTTCGATGTCAATTTTGCTCAAATCAAGCTAGCACCATCTTCTGCATCTGGCGATATCATACATTCAGAATGGGCGATGCTCCACTGGAACCTATACCACATGGAGAGGTCATCCCTCGGACCTATCAGCAAGAGATGTTGGACGCAAGCTTAGTCGAGAACATCATCGTCGCTCAAGATACCGGATCCGGAAAAACACTTATTGCAGTTCTGCGCATGCAAATCGAGTGCGATCGTGAGCCACACAAGGTTATATCACCAGTCTCATCGATAAATTGTAACTTATCAACAACACAAAGGTCTCGTGGTTTATTGCACCGACTGTGACACTTTGCGAGCAGCAACATAAAGTGATCGAAAGAGCGATCGGTTCGGTTGGGCTCATCCATGGTGGTCTGGAACCGAAACAATGGAAAGATCCTAACCTTTGGAAGACGGTTGTCAGTAAACATCGCATTATCGTCTCCACCCCTCAGGTCCTTCTTGACGCTCTTAGTCATGGATACCTCAACCTCGGTCGGGAGATCGGCCTCCTCGTGTTTGACGAAGCCCACCACGCAAAAGACAATCATCCGATGAACTGTATAATGCGGGACTTCTACTTCAAACTTCCCATCCGACTCTCCACCAGAGCCAACAGCCATGGGCCTGTCAGGGAGGAAAGACCGATTATTCTTGGCCTCACTGCCAGCCCCATGTTTGGTGGCAATGCCGCTGTGGCATTTAGGTGGATATCAACGTTCTATTCAGGTTTCTTCAACTAGAGGTTCTGATCATCGTTGTTAGAACACTGGAAATGAACCTCGACAGCGTCATTCGTAGCCCTAAACAGCATCGTGACCAGCTCGAAGCATGTGTTTACAGACCAGAGTTCAGACACGTGTTATACAATATCCCATGGATGTACAGCACTTGTTACGAGGCTTCAAAGAACGTTCAAGCACTCAAACAAGTCGAGGAGTCGATGGATATCCAGATGGACCCCTACGTTATCTCCCTTCGCCAAAGCTTAGCAAAAACGCCACCAGGACCCGAGAGGCTTCGTCTTGATCAAAAGCTTTCCAAGACGATAATGAAGACTAATTCGTACACGCACAAGGGAATCAAAGATCTTTTCAGTGCTGCCCGTGATATTTGCTATGACCTTGGTCCATGGGCAGCGGACTGGTATACCCAACGTGTCATCGAGTTCGCCCTCGAGAATGCCTCCCCGTATAGTAACATCACAACCGCGTGGCAATCCAGGGAAAAGGCGTATCTCATCACTCACCTCAAGAAGATCAACATCACTCCTGTCTCCTATGATGCTCAATCCATCAAGAATGGTATCTCAGACAAGCTTCGCGTCCTCCTTCGAACACTCGATGAAGAGAAGAAACGCGCGGAGTCTTTCAACGAACTGTATAGCGGAATCGTGTTCGTCACGAGGAGAGATGCAGTCCTTGCGCTGGCTGCGGTTCTTGAACATCACCCTCAAACGAAGGGTCAGGAGTTCGAAGTAGGATGTCTTCTTGGTTCTTCCGAGAGCTCCCAGCGCCCGGCTTTCCTCGACATTACGCGAAAGATGTTACGCCAGCCACAAGCTGAAACGCTAGGCGAGTTCAGGTCCGGAAAAAAGAACCTTATCATTGCAACTGCTGTCGCGGAGGAAGGCCTGGATGTCCAGGCGTGCGGAAACGTCATTCGCTGGGACGTACCGAACAACATGGTAAGCTGGGCACAGAGCCGAGGCCGTGCGAGGAGGAAACGCAGCACATTTGTCCTTATGTTTGAGCGTGGTATCGACGACGCTCGCATTGCGCAGTTTGAGCAACTTGAGAGGGACATGGTTGCGCAATACAACGCGGAACGGAAGGCTGTCAAAAGACCACCGCCGGTACTGTCGGAGCAGGATCCTGACGATGTGTTTGAGCCTTGCGAATTTAAAGTCGAATCCACGGGGTGGGTGATCTAAATAAGCACTGCTAGGGAGAGTGCGCTTACTAGGTCCGTTCTTGATCTACAGGGCGTTACTCACTCTCCATGCGGCCGTGTCGCACCTGAACCATTTCTGCTCTGTCCTCCCGAGCTCTAGGCATGCCAACCACGTCGCCCTCTATGACATTGACCCTCCTGATTTACCGGAAGGCTGGCATACTCTCGACGATGCACAAAAAGCGGTTCCCGCGTATCAGGGTCCTTTTGGCTGCACATTGACCTTGCCTAAAGTTTTGCGGCCAGAGCTTCGCATCTATACTGTCGAGCGAAAGTACCCCTCGAAGCGGTCCGCGTACCAGCACGTTGCATTCAAAGCCTATATTGAGTTGTACAAAGCTGGGCTACTTAACGATCACCTGTTACCTCTGACGAGCGTTGTTGAACCGGAACTGGAAGAAGAGGTGAAGGATATGCTGAAAGACATCGAGAAGCGTGACGGGATGGCTTCTGTGACAAGCCAACTGAACCCGTGGCTGCCGTCGAGCGAAGGGGAGAGTTGGTGGTCAACAGAAATCGTTGTTGAAGGGCTTCCTGCCCTGACGCTCTTGACGCGCATCAAGATTACCGCGTTTGGCGCGGATGAACTTCCAGTTTTGTATCATCCACGGAGGGGTAGGATGGGGGTCACACTTGGTCCAACTACAGCAGCCCACTTCACTCAGGAAGACATGATGGCAGTCCAAGAAAACACGCGGAGGCTATTTTGGAGTCTTTATGGATCGCGGATGAAGTGGCCACGCCTCGACTTCGCATATCTCTTTTCCATCAACGGAGACCCAGATGCCAATACGTGGTTATCCAGGCGCAGCTGGGCCATGGAGGCAGTAGAGGAGAAGGTGAATTTGGCAAGCGCCCACTCCGTCAATGGGGAGTCCTTTGCTCTGGAGCATGGATACCCTACAGACCTCACCTGGGTCCGCGATAGCCGGTCCTTCGGAAACCTCTATCGTTTCGTTGGTTGGCGTCACGAGAGACTTACGGAGGAGGAAGAGGCGGAAATATGCGCTCGCCCAATGTACTCGCGATTTGAGGAAGTTCGGGTGACATACCCCCTCCTTGTCGTCGAGTCTCTTCCAAAGAGGTCCAATTTTTTGCTCCCACTTCCGGTCTCCACTGTGATCTCAAAGCCGTTCTTCCTCCTCGCCAAATACTCTCGCTTCGAACTTCTGTCTCCAACAGAATGCGAATATGCGCAAATCATCCCATCAATCCTTCGTCGTCTCGAGACAGCCATGATTGTCAGGTCCCTCAGAACTACCCTCTTCCCCCGCGCTCCCCTTGCAAAGATACCATTTCCGTTCCTCACGACCGCAGTGACAGCTCCCGTTGCTGAAGACCCTATCAATTACCAACGCCTCGAGACACTCGGAGATGCCGTGCTTAAATTTATCGTCGCCGTCAACTTGTTGGCTACGTATCCGTCGTGGCATGAGGGATACCTAACTAGACGTAAGGATCACGCGGTAGCGAACTCCCGTCTTGCAAAAGAAGCTATTCGACGCTCCATCTTTCGGTGGATCATCCGTACACGCTTCTCACCCAGACGGTTCAAGCCAGTGTACCTCTCCACATCCGAACAAGCTGTCGTCGAATCTGTTGATCATCTCGAAGAAGATGCAGATTGCGGGCCCGTGGTTGGAGGGGGAAAGACGCGCAAGGAGATTGAGGAACTCTCCACGAAGATGTTGGCGGATGTCGTCGAGTCTCTGATCGGTGCTGCGTACCTCTATGGAGGGTTTGACCTTGGTGTATCCTGTGCTCAGCTGTTCGGTCTCGGTCTTGAGTGGCACACCCTCCCGGAATGTGTCCAGACTGTGTTGTCCCGCGTCGAGCATACCGACGAGGTGTCATCGCAGTTGAACAACGTGGAAAACATGTTGGGACACACGTTTCGGCGGAAGCTCTTGCTCGTTGAGTCGCTCACACACGCAAGCTATCAATACGACGACCGGACGGTGTCGTACGAACGCATGGAGTTTCTCGGAGATGCTCTACTTGACATGATCGTCGCCAATTTCCTGTACAATTATATCGGGAAAACATACCAGCCGCACGACATCCACATCCGCAAGTCAGCCGTCGTGAATACGCATTTTCTCGCCTATATCTGCCTTCGAACCTCGCTCGACGTCGACGCGAGCATGCCCGGACCCAATCGACGCGGCAAGATCGTGATGCAAGCCAAGACGAACACGATTCGCCTTTTCCAATGCCTCCAGCACTCGAGCCCCGTCATCCTCGAAGACCAAAATCTCACCTTTGATAGATTCGAAAAGGTGAAAGACGAGATCGAGGCAGCGTTGGCGACTGGAAAGGTATTCCCTTGGGCAGCCCTCACGCGATTACAGGCCCCTAAAATTTTTAGCGACATTATCGAGAGTCTCATCGGGGCGGTGTATCTTGATTCCAAAGGCAACATGGATACCGTGAAGACGCTACTCTGGAAGTTGGGCGTGTTGAGCCATCTAGATCGTATCATACGTGACGATGTGGACGTGTTGCATCCTGTCTCGAGGTTGTCTGTGTGGGCGTCGCGTCAACAAAAGCCGATCGATTATAAGTATACGGAGAAGAAGGGGCTGGTGATCTGCACGATTAGCGTGGAAGGACGGGAGGCGGTGAGCGCGCACGCGCAGAAAAGGGGACATGCGAGTCAGGAAGAGGCTCGGTTCGCTGCAGCGGAGAAGGCGATCTCTGTTTGGGAGGTGCAATAGTCCCGGTATCAAGCGTGTAGAATTCTTGTGTTAATGACTTGATGACTGGTGGCAGTGCTTACTGTGCATTTTATCTACACTCATCTGTTTACCAAGGACCTCAGACGATCGGGTTACTCAAGATATCCCACCCTAGCTACAGTAGAGTTCAAATCTTTCTGCGCGCATGTCTCTCCGTATAACTGTCTCCTCGTCACGCTCAGAACACCTCCGCGCTGGAGTTGTCCTTTCTGAGTGTCTCACCCAACTTGGCTTCCCCCATGCCTACATTGGCGGGTTTGCCTGGGAATTGCTAGGAAGTGGAAGACCAACGCAAATAAGTATCTCGGCCGATGGTTTTTCTCCTCAGTAGCGTTCTTACTGGTTTCACACGACATTGATGTACTCATCCAGCCGAACCCCCAGTGGGACATCCTAAGTGTGCGGGAAATGCTGGAGAAGGCGAACGAAAATTTCATAGCTGCAGGCCTCAAGCTTTACTATGTCAAGGTTTGTACGCCGGTATCCACTGCTTGGCACGTCTAACGGCAATCTGTGATCAGGACACACTAGCACAGGGAGACGTCCTAGAGCAACTTTCAATGCATCCAGGCAGCATCGTGCTAGTGGAGACCCTCCAAACAGGGACGCTGGGCCTCCCAGAGGTCCCAAAGCCTCTCTATGTGGTAGAGACAACCGAGGGCTGTATGTGTGGACCTTCTCTACTTCTCGCGTGTCGTCGATTCAATGTCACGCCCACAGGCATGCCGATCTTGCACCCCTCCATCTTGATACTCACGAAACTCAAGCGATGGTCGAAGAACTGTTCATCTACCCGACCTCAAACAATGGCCAAGAACGAGTCAGACAAATCTGATATTGAATACCTGATTACGTGGATGTATGTGAAGGGCATGAAGATTGACTTTGAGGGGTACCAAGGCAAGGGGAAAGAGGTGCTCGTGACATGGGGTGAAAGAATTCAAGAACATGCTTGCCGCCAATGGTGATGACGTTCTATTGCGCCAGCTCAGAGGAATCATACCTGAGGCAGATGTGGAATATTTGGGGACCTGCTAGGGGCTAAGACGGGTAATGATCTTCGGTTATTGGAATTCGGACTGTCGCAGTACATTGTGTTTGAGTCTCATCATCCGATGATTGATTCGTTGGTAACAAATTAGCAACGGATCGACTTCAGGATTTTGTCCTGCTGGCGGGAAACATGCCTCGTTCCGCCCTTGCGCGTCTCTTCGATTGGACGAAAATCAACGTCCGCTCAGGACAAAGCTACCTTAAGCATTCCCTTTGTTCGCATACTAATAGCTGCTCTCAACCCAACGATCATTTATATACACAAAGATCCTCTTAGACTATTCGAGGCATCAAGAAAAGTGCCTTAAATACCACCTGGCCTTCCGTTTCAACCTTCTCTACCAGAGTACCTTCATCCATGCACACGTAGGCATAATGTTCGCCTGGACGGATAGTATCTTTTTCCACGTCATGGCTGTTCATGATGGCTTTGATGGGTGCTAAATCGAAATCAACGATAAAAAGGAGCTCACCATTGGATGAGGTGATCCCGTATTTCCCACATTGACTTGGCATCCCCAACAGAAGGTTGGCATAAGAGGCACCGCGCAAACAGCGGGGTCGGTTCCTTGCCGGTCAGCTCGGCAGCCTGGATTGCATCAATGTGTTCATCACTGATGAGCTTCCAGGATGGTGGCGTGCCACGCCCTGTCGCTTGATCTTGACTGGTGTAGCGGGAGTGAAAAAGCGAATGGTACACCTATTGCAGAGTGTGCACGCTCAGCCTTGCGGACCACTCTATTCAGCTAAAAGGGAGGCTTACCGCATTCCTCCAATTCCTGATACGCGATTCCTCGCAGGTCAGACACACCAATCGAGCGTTTCGGCGGTCCATATCTTCAATTGTGGCAACATTCGGATCCAGCCCACATGCATGGACGATGTAGGCAGCACCCACCACAGGTTTGATACCGAATCGGTCCTGGAAGGATGTAGTACACTGGTCATCCTTCGCATTGTTCATTGTGCGACGACGCATGGCAGTCGAAAACACCCCGGGATGCGTGCAGATAACACCAGTATCAAAGACTGCACAGGCAAGACGAAGTTTGTCGGCAGCTAATGTAGGTGGTTCCGTACTACTTGATGACAAGGCATGATCGCTGGAAGCGACTTTGGAAGATAGATGAGAAGGAATTTGAACCAAATTGGCGAGTTCCATTTCGAGTGGCTTCCTCCACTCATCGACTAACACGGGCAATTGTGCCAACGCAGATTCAAATGGGTGACTACCCATCGGAGTTTCTTCGGGAGCGTTGAAGATATCTCGAAAGGGAGGAAAGCCAGCAACATCGGTCACGTGTGGAAGAAGGCCCGAGGCAGGCGACGGTGACGGTGACTTTACATATCTAGCATATTCGGACGCCAACAAGTCTCGACGTGGCCGGTAAACAGTCATCTCTCGTCGTTCGGCCCTGAAGTTGTTCATGGTTTCGAGCCACGCTGGCCACATCAGTGCCCAATCTGTTGTATCAATGATCAACACCGAGTAAGTGATCTCACATGTTTAAAGCCGACCTTTGTCAGTGAGTGGCTTGGATGTCTTGAAAAAAGACTTGCGAGATTGTTCTATACCGTAGCGTCCAAAGTATCCAATCTCGGCTTCGTATCCGTGCTGTCCGAGACGTTCGAAAATACTGTGACAGGATGATATGAAACCGTGAGTCATGGAGGAAAGGAACAGGACCAACCTGTCACGTCGCTGTTCCCGGCGAGAATCGAGATCATATTTACGCTTTGATGCTACATCCCACTCCCACTCTTGGCATTTTCTTGCATGCTTCAGATGCCAATCAGGAGAAAGACGAAAGAGAGAGAAAAAGGATGAACCGAGTATATCGTGTAATATTGCTCTCGCTTCTTTTTGAGAAATTGTTCCTTGTCGTCAGAGCGTTCATACTCGAGAAGGATTGAATGCAATTGTTCTTTATCAACCCAGCTGTCTTTTTCTGTTTCGCGGTTCAGCAGGTGACGATCCAGCTATAATGTAACATACCACCATCTACTATGAGATGTTCCTTTGGGAGGAGATAGTTGTTGTGAATGATGTCGGGGCAGGAGGAAAGACAGCAAAGCCTAATTTTGGTCTGTGAACCCCAAGACCTATACGGACATATTCATCGATTCCTACCGTTCCTTCCTACAATCTGGACAATACCTGCGGCGTATCGTCCAGAGCATCTTTTTCGCGTATTTTCCACAACCCTGTTGCACATTTCAGAATGATTCAAAACGCCGAGGGAGTCTTCACGTACGTGGCAACGGGCGTAAAACACGAGATTTGCGTATTCTGGTTCAGTCAAATCGGCTGGGCAGTCAGGAAGGCCATCTACTTGGCGGCGAGCGGTCTTCCAGACGAAAGTTGAAGCCTTGTCCATCAAGAGTTCTCGAAGCGACTTGCACGTTCGCGCAAGGTTCAGGAGGTCCAGAGGATGAATATATGCAGCAAGCTGTTGTTACCGACACGTCTATCAGCAAGTAGTCAAAAAAAAAGGCACTAAACACGCACGAGAAACAACACGTCGAGGTTTAGCTGACATAGTTCGCGTTGCTTTCCTCGGTGGCGTTTCCTGGGAGGATCTGAATCATCCACGCGACGTTTTTTGGTTGGAGATGGAACGACAGGAGTCATGTACGGTTCTTGGCCGGACTCGATTCTCTTGGTGGCTGCTCTGGTTTGGACCATGGTGCAGGTTGGTGAAAAGGGGTGTTTCCGAGTGTTGGTCTTGCATTTCGAATTAGTGGCTGTGTCGGAGCTTGAGACGCCACTTCACACGCTTGACAGCTTGGAGCACACCGACGAAGCCATCTTGTGCGACGGAATTCGATGGCGGTGATTGTCCTCCTCCTCCCTGGTTACCCAACGAACCTCCGCGGCTGAGTTCGTCCGTGTACGTCGCTGTCCGGCTTTACCCTCCGTGTATATCGCTGGTTGCATCGCAGATCAAACATAGTGCTGTTTGCTTCGGACGTTGACTCGGCTCCGTTCAAGTTTGTCGGACCACTTGACGCATATGGAGGTCCAAATGGTGCAAAAATCAGCGCGCACAAAATGAGGGTAGTGCGCACAAACAAGCAGTTGCGTGCACAAAATGAGTGATCGCGCGCACTAAATGGCACTGAGTGACCAGGGTGGTGCGCACACAGAATGACGGGGAAGCGAACAAAGAGGGTTGGTGTGAACGAGCACAAAACACTTGTATGCGCACAAAGATATTTGATGTGTAACCGAGCACAATGTGGATAGTGCAACAAAATGTATGCATGGAATAGAAACGCGCATGACTTGATGTATGTAGGGCACACACAAAAACGCTCGTAATGTTGTAGGTAAACCCATCACGACGCCATTTACACGTTCCTGGACCTGAGGCCAGCACGGATGTGCTCATCTGTCTGGATGTCCATCATCTCCATTAGTGCGATATCCTGCAACATAGTATCATTTCTCAGCGTGTCCAAATCCTTGATACGAGCGAGTGTAGCTTCCTTGCACCAGGTGCAAAGTCCAGGTATGTTGGTATCTTCTAACAAGGTCAGTAATGCTTCCCCATAGCAAGGAGTATCTGGATGGAGTATCTGCCGGGCCACTCCGTTCCACCACTCATCCTTCCAGGTCGCTGCACACCGTGAGTGTGTGGTGCACACATTGGGCTGGACAAGTCTTGGCTCCGTGTAAGCAACAGCGCGGTGATTCTCTTCAATCGCTGCCTTTGTGTGCGCGAGAATATAAAAAAAGTCTAGTCCCATCCGCTGCGCCTCGACGCGAGAGATAGACGCTAGCAGATGGGACAATAGGTGGCGGAATGCCGGTTGAACCCATTGATCAACCCGGTACATGCGACCGAGTTGCAACCTCAACGACGAGTCCACTGGCAACAACCGGGCGAGTTCAGCAATGGCATGTTGGAAGCCTTGGGGGATGTCAAAGAACACCGATAGCTTGAGCACCGATATCAAGAAATCTTGGCGGTGGTCCTCGCCAACGTAGCTGTGTACAGTATCAATTGATAAAATGTAGGTGAGAAAATAGAGTGCGTACCCTCCAGATAAGAAGGTCAGAAGATAATCAAATTCTTGACGAACAATACCATTCAGAATGATCGGGTTCTCGTCGCAGCTGCCTTCTTGACCAAGGTTTGGCTGACTCAGACCGTCCTGCTGACCTTCTCGCGACAGACTGTGTGATTCTGAGTCTGGTTGAGGAAGTGACAGGACTGAGTCCATGAACATGGACTGCTTCCTGAGAAGACCCGAGTACAGCCTGTAAAGGGTGTGTTGACTCTGTTCTTGAACCTAGTAACAACAATTGTCAGTAAGCAAAGTGAGTGGGGAAAAAAATATACCAAAAACACGACAGTTCCGTCGATGAAGTAGAACTCAGGGTGCCATTCACAAGGGATAGATGATGAATAAGTGGGGTGGCTAGTCAGTATCGGTTGCTGACTGGGTGCTGGCAAGCGGGATGGCAGTTGGATCAACGAAAATGATTGGCTAGACGGTGGGGTCACTGGAAATGATTGGGAGGCCATGGAGGGCGGATCAGCGTACCTGCTATATGAGAGATGGGAGAAACGAGCTAAATACTCTGCAATTTGATCTGAAATGCCGCAAAATTGATGATAGTTGGATTTCTCCAGGTTCAAATGGGCATAGGGTCGCTGGGTCGCACATTGAACAGGCGAGAAGCTGGCAGGACATTCCAGAACCAGCTCAGCTGAGTAGCGAGGGATGGGGCTGTCTAATCACTGCATCAACGTGCTTGGAAAAATGAATTTGAATGAAGATTACCTTTGAAGTGGATCTTGGTGTCCGAGTCAGTCCCTACCAAGCTCATAATTGTAGCGTGATGCAAATATTGAACGTTCAACGTTTGAGGCCTAGACGTTGCTGCTGAGTTTGAGGGCCTAATTCCCATTCCCACAGTGAACCCCCAAGACAGACAGACGGCGACCTCAGCCGGTCAACGACTAAGTGGCCACGGATGTCTGAAGACTTGGACTTCCCTGGCCTTTCTGGCGAAAATCGGAGTCCCTACGCTTGGCAAATCCATCAAACCCTGCAAGATGCCTACAGACAAGCATTGGACATCTTATCCCAAAATGATACCGACCCACTCTGACTATGCATTCATGCCGACCGAATCAATCACCAAGTCATCCCGCTACTTGAGGCCCTTCAATACAAGATGGAAGACATAAACTGGATTTCGTCATGTGCACACAAGTTCGGCGCAATCTTGAGTTCCCTTGAGGATGTTGCGCTTGCCGCAGCTGGACAGTGAGTAATCGCTTCAGATTTTGACAGCATAATGATTAATCCCATAGGGATGGCACTTCTGGAGAGCTCATTCACATCACCCCGGTTGTCGCAGGCGAACCAGGGCCAAATCGTGGCCGTCCTGCCCTGCAATTTGATATGCACTGGTTAGCTGATGCAGTTTCATCCACGCGTCGTATCCCACTACAAACACTTGCGAAAGCCCTTGGAGTGCACCGAGGCACATTGCGTCGACATCTGAAAGTCAACAACCTCAATAAACGTTTCTCTGACATCCAAGATAATGAGCTTGATGAGCTCATCCGCCATTACAAGTGCAACCGCCCAAGTGCCGGTCTGCGATTCGTCATCGCTTCACTGAAATCACATGGGTTACACGTACAACGGGAGCGAATCCGAAAGTCAATCCAACGCATTGATCCATTAGGGCAAATTGTTCATCGCCAGGCTGCAATCCAACGACGTGTGTATGAATCCCCACGGTCAAATTACATGTGGCACATCGATGGTCACCACAAGTTGATCCGATGGGGGTTTGTAATTCATGGGATGATTGATGGGCATTGTCGAACAGTGCGTGATTTTTATATATTGCCGCTCTTACCTCATGTGATACAGGTTGCAGGTCTACAGGCTAGCGTGAACAACTGCACGTCAACCGTTTTGGACCTTTTTCTGAGTGCCATACAACAATTTGGCACACCATCACGGGTCCATGGTGATCGTGGCAGTGAGAATATCAATGTAGCGGTATGGATGGTCCAACATCGTGGATCCAATTGCGGGTCATTTCTATGGGGACAATCCACACATAATTCACGAATAGAACGGCTCTGGGTTGATACAGGGATTCAATTTGTTCGTGTGTGGCGAGCATTTTTCACGCAGCTCGGGGACATTCACATGCTCGATACAGCTGATCCAAGCCATCGTTGGCTCCTCCATCACCTTTTCCTCAATGATCTCAATAACGACTGCCAGCAATTCCAGAATGACTGGAATCATCATCCAATTTCCGCCAAAGGACATAACCAGACGCCGCTAGTGAGCCTATCTCATTTTACGTGCTTGATTATCTAGCTCACATGGACGTCGTGGTAGGACATGCGGTTCTTATCTGAACTTCACCATGGCACTTATGCAGAGTGCCACGAGTCACATGCTACTGCTGCCTTTGACCTGAACAATGATGTTGCCGTTGATGAATCCAGGCATATCAGAAATCCTGCTGTCAATGTGCCGGTGTCAATTGCTCCGTTTCAGTCCCATGACACATACGCCACCTTTACACAAGCACTTCAAGAAATCCGAAATGAAGGGATCATCCCCATTGGCTACGGAGTCACAGAGGAAGAGTGGCCCGATGGGACATACCCTGAGGTTGAGGTAATTTCCGTTGGGCACAGCAGGAAGCAGTATCAGGTCAAGCTGCCATTTGCTGTCTGGTGGCCGCGTGCTGTCTTGTGGGTACAGGGCTTGGATGTCATGACACGGGTCTGTATGATTGAGGATGGAGAGTTGTAGCCGAAAGTCCATAGCATATATATTTCGTCCTGGTGCATAGCTACAATACATCGTCACCACCCTCTTTCCTCCTCTTCGTACTACTGCTATAGATGTCTCCTCATGCCCAGCACCCACGTCAGTCACCATGCTCGCTGTTCACTCCTACTGTCCATGGTGGCAAACGGAAGAACCATTGCATATCATGTGGCCGAAGTGAGCGCCGCCATCAGCATTCCCAATCTGTCCAACCCGATGTTGCTCCCACCATCCAACCCGATGTTGCTCTCACGGTCCAACCTGATGTTGCTCCAACCCCCGCAATGACTGCTGGTTCGGCGAATTCAGTTGTCGAGGCGATTCTGAACCGGTACACCTCACGGCTTCGACCACGGACTACTGGCAACACTAGCGCTCAGAATGAAGCCCTGGTCGGGTATCGTCAGAGTGCTGGACGTACAGCTGTGTCCAAGGCAGTGCGGTCCAGCCGAGTTCCAAGTCAGAAGGCTACTGGCAGTGGGTCGGTAGGACGGCTGGTTAAGATTGGCCAAGTGATGATGATCCCGAGTGGATTGAATCAGGTAAATTTCTGCTACATAGTTTCATGTGCATGGTGTGACTCGCTGACCTGAATGCTTTTAGAATGGACAGCTGCGCTTCCCAAAGAAACCATCTAAACAAGATCATGAAGCTTACCGGCGATGGGGATTACTCGTTAGCAAGGATGGCGGACGTGTTATTGAGTTCAATACCTCCTGGACTATGGCCGACATTGATGGTTGGCTACGCTGCCTTCTGCCAAGGCCGTTTGCATGGCTTGACGCACAATGCGGAAAGCCTATGCCGGGGGAGTATCATTGGGTCCTTCTAAACTCACAATGGTTGAATTATTTTGTTCTCACTCGCCCAACAATTACTGGCAAAGAACTGGATGAGGTGAAGGGTCCATCTGGTCGTAAGTATACTGAGTATTCTATCGTCATCAGTGAGTCCTTTTTTCTCGACTTGGCGTGGAACGTAACCTATTGATTATTCCCTTTAGCGTCTCGACGGTTCATCCCAGCCTCAGCATGTGCCAACTTGGTTATTGCCACAGAGAATATTCTGAGTGGCAGCACAGTAGGTTCAGATACCGAGACAATTCGAGTCGAAGACTCTGAGGTCGAGGAGATCAATCAGTTCTCAGACGACTCAGATTTGGGCCGGCCGATATCTCATTCGCTGTTGCCTGCCGTAACTGCACCAACACGGAATAAAGGGAAAGGCAGACAGGCTCCCGCTGTCATGGATATGGACTCTAACTCAGATTCGTCTGACTCAGATGGCTCAGATGATTTTCAAATCATCGAGGATTTCTTTCCCGCCGTTTCCACTACCACAGATGACGCTCCCACTGGCATTGCCACGATGACAGGTAATACCGACATGATGGACTCAGACGCTGCAGATCAGTTGCAGTCAACCATCCCTCGCTTATTCTCTGGTCTCACTGGTCCAGGCATCATCTCAGACTTCGACAGTGCTCAAGCTGATGTTGACAGTATTTTGCTGGCAGTAGCATCCAATGGTATGTCATCTTTGCTATGATTTTATGTACGCAATTTATGTTTACTATGGCCATCACTGTAGGATTGAAACGAAACGCTTCCATGGCGTTTCTTACCAGCCCTTCCCGACCATCTGGCAGCAAGCGAGTCAGATCCGACAACTACTACCTTGCTAGTGGTTTTCAATCAGGTAAAAATTTCATTGTGTACATTTTTTTTCACTGATGCAGCACCCCTCTGAATCAAGTGCAACCTGACTCGGAGGCTAGCACCAGTTCCCAGGCAGTTGCCAGTGCTTCTATGCACCGATCCTCTGCTCTGCGCCCAGCCCGTGATGCTCAAAACCCATGGTCATGGGCGTAGGATGCTGCATAGCACCATCAGTCCAGACTCACTAGGTTGAATGTGCATGCATCTGTATTCGGTTTTGATTCCACGTCTCCGAAATGTTTCTTTCCACCTTCATTTTAATCACGGCTTTATGTGCACATTCACGAATTTAATACCATCACATCATTTCAAACTCCCACTCGCTAATAGCTTCCTGTCGTACATGCAGATTACTTACGATACATACCACAATGTTTCACCTAGTATGGAATGTCAATGTTTTTTGACATTTCTTCTTTGTGTGCACAATCACTCATTTTGTGCGTGCAACTGCTCGTTTGTGTGCGCAATCACTCATTTTGTGCGCACGATCACCCATTTTGTGCGCACTACCCTCGTTTTGTGCACGCTGATTTTTGCACCATTTGGACCTCCATAGACGCAGAGGGTCGTGCATAATACTCACTAGGTACAGTACTGATATGTACAAGCCAATAGAGACGTACATATCAGTGTATATTCTCTTGCAATTGGACGGCATCTCTTTCTATAGCGTGACTACAAAATGATATCCACAATGGTCAGCTAGAAATGCACAAAAGCTGGGTGCTTCATAAGATGATAGGACACACATACAGTCCTATCGACTCGATAAACGCATTTCCCACATCTACCAGCAGGCTCAGTAATAACTGGCTACTCTCGTTCTTCACGTTGGCAGACCCGTCACTTCCTGTTGAAGTGTTATTATGGTAGCGACACTCAGAGGTGCGTGTTCGTCAATCCAGCTGACACTTGAGCCTCATTCCGACGTTCTAGGCCGCCAAGTGCCGCAACGAGGGTGCCAGCGTTTCATGGGCATATTGTCATTAATATTGTTGTCCTCGGAGAAGAACCTTGGGAGGAAGACGGCGCGAACTTAGCATTGCTTCGATTTCTACTTGCCACCAGCATTTTCCGAGCGGGCGTCCCTGAAATGGCTGGTTTGGGTCACGGTTTGTCTAGGTTTGGGTGCCAGTACGCGGCAGATCTGAATCGGAGCTTGAACTTTAGTCGCCCTCCCACTGAGCACATTCCCTTGTTCCCGCCGCCGATCCCTGCCTGTCGCTCCCGCACTCATTCCCGCCCCCCTCCCCCGGCGTATGCTGTGCAGGACTGTCCAGTGTTGTGTCGCTTGTTACCACTCGACACTTTTATCGGCTAAAAAACAAGTACCTGGAATACCGTAAAGTAAGGACCCCCCGAACCGCTAGCAAAAAATTGCTTAGTATTTTTGCGAGTGGACACGTCACGTGAGATTGGAATTGTTGCCAGCCCGCTCGCCCCCTCACATGACGACCGGCACGAGAACTGAATGGAGACATGTAAAATGGAGAGAGATAAGGGTGGGTGGCAGCGCGTAGCGCATAGCGCTGTGCCGATGATCTGGGCTGAGTGTGAGCTGCGAGGGCGGGCGGGAATATTCGCCTCGCAGTAGGACCGTGGACCAGTGTTTGAAGTGCCACGGGCGGACAGACCCCGCCACACGCCATGAATAGTGGCGAGCCCGGGGTAAAGCCACAAGCCATGACCATGGCGGTGGTGTTCACACGGTCATAGATGTTCGTTCGCGGACTTATGAAGGCCACGGTTAAGCGTTATCGCTGCTTTATCGATGGATAACTTGAACGGTGACTGTGCTCACTCGGCATTCCAACTCCCTCATGTGTCCTGTATCAGTTTCTCCGTGTATCTCCCTATCTAGACGCTCACAATACATAAATGTAAGGATGAATCAAATTTCGATATCTGTCCCTTTGGCACCATGACCACAACTGACCCATGATGGTACCAGCATTACTTCTATGATCACCCAGAACTCCAGCGTGGTTCCACCGCCGCATATGCCAACCTGAAGGAAAAAAGGGCTAAAGTCGCGTGTAAGCGTTGCTTTGAAGCAAGGATTATTGCCGAAAGCGAGCAGGATGAAGAAGACATTAAAAATGGACAGCGTATCCAGCTTCGGAGTCAAGCGGACATTGTCAATTGGTGTACGTCCATTTATCATGTACAGGATTTATGTTCACCTATGCACAGTGTGGTCATTCGGAGTTAATGATCCCCGAGGTGCATACCCTTGGATACAGGCTCGACCAGAGACCCTCATATGACACTTGAAAAATTGCCAACGCCAACCAGCACCCCGAACCAGCCCGAAAAGACAAAGGACACTGGGTCAGCTGAACTGCCATCAGCAACAACTCCGGATGATGAGAGTGACGAAACTGATGACCCTGACTCCTTCGAGTCAATAGCCAGAAGCCTAGAGGAACGAAGCCTCGACGACACACGTGGAAGCCAGGATTTCACACCTCCATTTGCAAAAAGGCGGCTAGAAGAACTGTTTGATTTCTCGAACACGACATGGGTCGAAATTACTGCTAAGACATGGATGAAATCTCTTGATGATGAACTAGACCTGTACGAGCTGGTCGATATGGATGCCGAGGGCGAGGCAGATGATGGTGACATAGTCAATGATCCTAAGTTCTCTCGATAGTTTGGTTTCTATGTACGCCCGCTTGTCGACACGAAATCTACGCGACTTTTGAAAGACCGACAGCCAATCATACACGTTGCTCACCACTGCCACACCCTGGGAACGCCATCAGCCATGTTCAAGGCTATGGCGGCG
>JBBPOF010000095.1:0-49535 GCA_038091315.1 Porphyrellus cyaneotinctus | reverse complement strand
TACGTCTACTATTTCCGTTTGATAAACATGTCCGAGGTAATACACGTCTAGCTTGAATGGGTCATAGGCTAATCCATCGGTCTGTTCGGGAGCTTGGATTCGGCCCAATTTCCCAGTGACGAGACGGTCCCGTTGGTATGGAAAAAATTGCGTAGATAATCCGAAATCAATGAAATAATATTTGATTTCGACTTCAGAACGCTTGCGACTGAGACAGAGATTATCTCTGCCATCGCGTGCCAACCAGTTACTCATTGGATGCCAGCCATCCTTGTATAGATTTGAACCGTCCATTAAGATATTTTCAGCTGCACAATCGCTACGCATTTCACCGTCAGTGCAGGCCAACTGGGATTGTGCATTACACTCACCGATGTGCTACATTTTGCTCGTGCATGTACGCGAGACCCTAGATATGATATTGAACAGGGGTACGAAACAAAAAGAGAGGACCCTGACCTCCAATGTCTGGTTCACAAACTCGGTGACTTCCCCAAAAGTCGTGAAGTTCGGTTCATTGAACGGTCGAAGGACGGGCATTACGATATATTGATACCATGGATCTCGGTCGTCAAAAAAGATGGCGAGTACAGGGACACAGCGATTCCTTCCGTCTCTGTGGCTCTCTGCAGAACCTAGGGTTGAAGCTATCCTCACTTCATGGGGATGGGTTCTTGAGTTGACTCTTTTAATGAAAACATCCTTTCCATTCTTTCGGTCTTCTGTGGCATCAAGAAGATCGTCTTTCTAGTGCACGCGCGTGAGAAACGAAAATCCTGGAACGTGGAAATGCAACCGACCAACTGGACGATATTATCCTCAAAGAGTTCAAGCAAAGGGTTCACTTGGAACCTCCAAGAAGGCTTCCATTCAGGGTGGTAACGCGATCGAAGGATATACCCCTTGTTTTTGAAAAAGTAATATCTGTCTCTCCAAAAGATCTCCTCATCTTCCAATCTGTCAGGGGAGGGAGTGTCCATGGACCAAGACAATAACACAGCCACGATGATCAGCTTAAATTACGTTCGACTGCCTCGCCTACATACTACCTCATGACGTCGAGGCGTTTGAAGCGTGTCCTATTGCACAGGACGTTCAGCACTCTATAAAAGCTCTGCACGCGTTTCCCGGGTTTCACAAAGCATTATGACCATCAGCACGTTTTCCTTCTTCTCCAGTATCTTTGGATTCATCGTAGCTGCTATCTCGCTGCTCGCCTTCATTTTCAACATCTGCCGCTCTCACCTTCCTAGTAACAGGATTAAAGCTCTGGAGTCGCTGTTGGACCAAACAGAGACGTGCTTCAAGCAAGCCGTCGAAGATGGCTACCTGACGGAACTCCCTTTTGTTCGTCGGACCGAGCGTCGTCTTGCAAAGTGAATGCCTTCTGTAAACCGTATCATGACCTTGCAGTGACGTCAAATCACACAGACTGAGGTCACGGACATATGATTTACGATCCCGTGCATACAGCGCTACCAACTTACATCAAGACTACGTCGAGTTTTTCCGCGGCACTTCGAGGGCAATTGGAACAGCTTGTCAAAACCTTAAAAAGCTAAGAGCTCAAGTGATGGTATGTATGTTTCACCCTCGCAAGCCGAGATAACATACTGACCTAGATATCAGACGTCCAGTGATGAGGGACGCCGTAGACTCATGGAGAGGCAATTGCCTCATCTAGCTGATACTACCCCTGCAATTCCCCGTCCGCACTCATGTCCCCCCACGCTCGCAGCATGGAAACCAACTGGCATGCATCATACCTTCATTCGTGATCCCACGCGAAGTGACTCAGACGTACGAACAGCTGACGCACAGACTTGTGCATCAACTGAGCATACGTCAGTCACCCTCGAGCCCGGAGCTTGAGCATCGTGGATGCTGAAATCGCCACATGGTGAGTGTGTGCATCAGCTGACATTCCTTTTTCCCAGGCTGAGGTTGTTCTCCATGCCTGGCACATGCCTTCAGCTGCTGTATATCTTATATGTTCCTGTATATACCTCTGATGACACTCGATGGTTTCCGTATTTATTGTTCAGCATCAGTGTGTTATTTTATGGCAAAGACAAAGATATCACGATCGAATAGCAATGTGAATGAATTAGTCAAAGAGTCACCAATCAAGATGGTATCTCGACCATTCCCTCCTTGCTCACCTCGCTCACCCTGACCTTGGCCATCCAAAAATCATATGCAAAGGTCAACAAATAAAACGTGAAACCAAACGCGATCAGCCACTCAAACACCCCTCCAATATTCGGCGCAGTAAACGCCGTCACCCCGAACACGATCCCAAGCAGCACCAACGTCAATCCGATCGCCGCCTTGGCAGTATACGCCCTCTTCAACTCTTCCACGCCCGGATAATCATGTGCGAGCCAACGAAACTCGACGACGGTGAAGATGGCAGAAAGGGACACGCCGACCATGAACACGAGGAGAAACGCGTAGTGTTCAATCATGTACCGCTTCACGTCAAACCCGGATAAAAAGGCAAGACCTAGCATGGCGATGAAGGCACCGACGATGGCGAGTCGGGCAAAGGTACGTTCGCGCCTGCGGAGATCTGGGGGGAGTCTGCCCTCGCGTCTGAGAAGACGCTCGATTGTGAGCGAGATGAGGAGACCGGCGCCGGTGATGCAACATGCGACAACAAAGAGGGGTTTTAGGAAGGATGCACCGATGTCGGATATGTAGACAACGTCGACCTGCTCGGGAACGTATTTGGGCCGTCCAGTTATGAGCCAGGTCAGCAGCATTGCAAGGAGGCTAAAGAACCATATGAAGGCAGCGAATAAAGGGATCACTACAAAGTAGCGATGTTGTTCGTTCAGAAGGGACATCGTACGACTTGGAGGGCTTGGGGTGGTTAGCAAATGACTTCGACTCGCCTTTATATGTAGTATCCTGCAGGGTTGATATGACAAGATGGAAACGTGGAGAAGCCAAGTATGTAGAAGTACTTCGCATGGCATGGCATGCAACCTTTTTGGGGTATGAACGTGGGGCCGAATAACGATAACGTACATTCTTGACTGTTCATGAGACCTCCGAGTCTGTAAACGTCAACCCGAAGAGGAATGGCTTAGTAGAGATGCTGCAACTTGCATGGGTCCTGGAGGAACGACGAGTACTGATAGCGGTGTCCTGCCCTTTGACAATACGCACTAGTACTACAACGCGAAAGGTCACCGTTGCTTCTTATCCTCGTCGTCGCCACGTGTGTCCTCTAGGTCCTCGTCTATCCCCAATATTAAATGGTTCGGAGAACCAAACATCATCGAATCATTCCCCGTCTCCCACCCTGCTTCTTTCAGGGACTGGACGAAACCGGGTAGCGCTTCGTGAGTCGCCAACAACGCCGAACGCAGGACTTCCACTGGATCGGCGTTGTCTCCTGAATTGCATAGCCGTCGGGTAACTTCGATAGCATGGATCCAAGCCTGAAGTTGATCCATTGAGCGGTATCCGTCCTTGAAGCAGACCAAGATGGTAACGCGATGTGAGCCATGGCCCTTCCCACGGGCTATAAATAACGCGTATCGCTCGTGCCCAAACACGTGTAGAGCAGATGCGATATGCTCCACAGTACATTGGGACGCCATCTTTCGGAATGATGTTCCGAGAATACATCGGCCAATAATCCTCCCTGTGGCCGCCTCTCGCAGGCTACTTGGAGCGCCGAAAAGTATCTCTTTCGAAGCGACATTGACGGGGGTGAGTATCCGCTCGTTGAACGCTTCATCCGGCGCTTTGAAGCTAGTCCAAAGGATGCACGCACGTTGCCTGTTAAGCGTGCGAAGAACCACGCAACGAACGGCAAGGTAATTGAATAAGAGGTGGGCTCCAACCAATATAAAGAGTGCCATAAACGTCAAGGCGGGCGTATTGACGTAGGGTATGAGAAGTGTGCCGAGCTATAATTTGTCAATGGTGGGGTGCGGACGGCAATCTGGTCCTTACCAACATCCCTGAAAGCCCGACGACCGTCTCCCGGCTTGCATCCTTTGCACTTAGTTCGCCAACGTCACCCTTCCCGGTCAACGGTGATGCGAAATGGTTTGTGAGCGCCGTTTTCGAGCCACCTGCAACAAGTGCAGATAGCGACCTCATACCACCGCTTAGACACAGCACCATTGTTTGTAATGCAGCACCCGACGGGCGAGCGGACAAATATCCCCATGGATTAATCGCTCCAATGAAAGGTACGATGGTGTCCAGTATGGTGGACGCGTCATTGAAGACATCAGCCAGATATCGAAATGTCTTGGTCTCTGGGTAGAGCGATGTTCCGAAATAATATGCCGCTAGGATGGCTATCCAAAGAGTTGGGTATCCTCGGATTATAATCCAGTCGGGAACGACATACTTGTGAGACGGGAGAAAACATCCTTCAAGACCGTCAATAAGAGAGCGTGCGTTGCCGAGGCGGATGCATCACCCACACCAACACCTTGTGCGGACCTGGTTCAGCATCGCGGGAGGGAACAGTGGTGTTAAGGAAGACGTACCCTCCAAGGCACCCCGGGAAGCTAAAAGTCCTGCAAGAGAATTACAAAACGCTTGGAGAGCGTTGTAAATTTGATATCTGAGAAATGAATGATTTATTCGAGTACCCTCAAGCGCTGCCTGAAGACAATACACGCACTTGATGTAATCTAAAGCATCCAAGATGGTTTATTTCAGCACTTCATTCCAATCCGGAGGTAAAATTTACCCGGGGAAACGCTCGAAGGGTAACCAGCCGGAAGAAAGAGGTCAGAAAGTAGACGATATAAGGAGCCCAAGCCCGTGTATGGCGTGGCGTTCACGTTCCGAAGGGCTGAGAGTGTGCTAGGAAAGGTCTGGTGACCGTTCAGCACCAAGTCCTTGGAGAATATCTTTCCCGCGCACAATTTGATCGTTCAGAGTCTCTCACCTTGGGAGCCGCAACAGAACTCGGTTGTTGCTTTGCCCACCGTCCAACGGGTATTTTGAACACTCGACCGGTATCATCTCGTTCGACCACGACAGCCACCTTAGCCATGTTAATTACACTTGCCTAGTGGATGTGGACAATAGATACTTTGGTGGACCGGGTAATGTCGTGGTTCGGGGTCTGAACCGAAGTGGGAATCTCCACTCACTTGGGTCAGTATGGCGTTATCGTGGCGAATTACATGTCCACGGTGCGTACCCATTCCTAACAGGCATGCCCCACGGTGGAACTACAACCAACCGGATAAAAATGGGTCGCCGTGACACTCCATTCTATAGATACTGAAAGATTTCGGGCAAGAGGTCTGTTCCGCCTTGACCACGATGACAAGCCACTGCAATGACGGTAGACGAAGAACCCCTGTTGTGCCGGTCAAGCTCGTATCGGACGTGTGGTTCATCATCATGGGCCTCTTGTCGCCTTCTGACATCGTTCGTTTAAGCCATGTGAGTGAGCCCATTTTAACGATTAACTCGGAACGACTGACATACGCCATGGCTGCATTAGACATGCAAGACGCTCTTCGAGTACGCTCAGTTTCACCACGTCTGGAACAGCGCACTTTCCCAACACCGTTTCTTACCCAAGATTTATCCACATCTCTGTCACTCCCCAACAGGCGTCATCCAGCGCCAACTCATCACCACCACCCACCTCGATGCTGCGCTCTCCAAAGGTAGTATCAAGCCCGTGCGGAACTACTCGTTCCCGCTCGAGTTCCCTGGTGTGTTCCAGGGAATGAAGTTTATACCTGGCGGCGACTGGCTCGTATTGCTATTTCACAGTCGGACGCTCAATCCTGCCCGGCATTCGAATATATGTTTGTTCAAGCCGTCGATGATGAAGTCGAGTCCGACAGAGACAACGCCCTCTTCGGTGACGTTACAGAGCGAACGGTGTTGGCAACACCTCGGTCCGCGAGACGGTCCATACAAGTCATCGCGAGGGGACGACCTCGTGCTTCTGCGAACGTTTGTAAAGAACGAGTGGGTGACATTCTATGTTGTTTTGAACCTATTGAGAGCAGGGTTCTTTCCAGGCGTACATTTGCAATTTGCCACTTAGATACGAAGGCGCCGTCAGTCAAGATTGCATTCATGGTCCATACCACTTCACGGATGAGGAATTATGTCGTCGCTGGAGACTTTCTCGTCTTCGGGTGGATTACAGATGACCGCAAGCACATGCTTCGAATTATGAAGCTCAACGAAGACTATACCAAGCTGAACAGGGATGTGATTGCAGAGATCGACTGTCCACCTGGGAATGATGGCAGATTGATGGTGGGTGTGATTACATGCAAGGGATTGGCTGACGTTTGTGATTCCCTTCTAGGTGCGCTATGATTTGCGGTTGTCCGGGAAGAAACCCAGGTTCCTGCTCGTGACTACACGACTGATGGCCGCGTATGATATTTCCGATGACGCTTTGACATCCGGATGCCAGTCTTCGCCATTGAAACTTGCGACAGTGTGGAAGTATATTCCTGAAAATATTTCCTTCGGTCGAATACTCCACGTTCTCCACGAAAGCGCTATCGTGACCTTGTACGGAGGCAAGGTTAGGTTCGTTTACCCGGAATTGGAAGATGCAGAACCCGATGCGAAAACAATAGCCACCTACCAAGTATGTGGTTGTGCTTTTTCCACGCTCTTTATTGATGTCGTCGTACTCAGTTCGCTTCCCTGACACCATATAGTGCCAAGCACCCAGCTATCTTAACCTCACAACGGATATTCTGGCCACTACGTTTCCCTCGCTCGCTTCCTGTCCCGGTGGGTTCGAAATACCTCATTGAGGCTGCAACGCTTCCTGTCCCAAGTAACGGAGAGTGCAAAATCGACAGCGTACTCATTGATCATGACGAACTGGCTCCAGAAAAAGCTAGTCTCGCGTACGACGCGCAAGATTGGGACGAGTTGTCTGGAAAGCTATGTGTGCGATACGTGCGAACCAAGTACCCGCACGAGTTTTCTTGGCGAAGGACGAGTTGGCGTATCACTGTCTTGGAGATGGTGTAGTGACTGTATGTCATTGATTCATGGTCGTGGCAAGCTTGATTTATTTGCATCCCCTGTATACTAGAGCACTTTGTTGCGTACCGGTTACTCCATCGACGCTGGATGGAAAGACTGCTTAGGCGGAGACAAGACAGATGGATTATGTACATTGATATAAAAAAATATTGTATACAAGCTTAGCTTCCAGTTTTCGTTTGAGAGTACACGGCGATGATCAGAAGACTGCGTAGTTCGGTCTGGCAGAAATCCAATGCATACGTTAGAGGGCCAGTGCAGAAAGAGACAAAGTAAGCGCACTCGATCGTGTTGCACCGAAGCGGCAATAGAAGCAACAATTTTTAAGCTGAGACGGCGATCAAGATAGGCTTGGATACCTCGTGGAGCGTGAGCTGGTCGAGGGCATCCTCAAAGTGATCGTCGTCCGAATGAGGCTCCCCTTCCTCTGTTTCATTTTCCTCTGGCTCTGCGCCATCGTCGGGAGGTTCATCTTCGTCTTCGAAATCGAGCTGTGAGAGCGGATCAAATGAATGAACCGTTGAGTACATTTCAGGGGATTTCTTGCGCACGGGGTCATAGATGACGCGGATGATCAGACTACAGCTGGGGCAGGTCGCAATGTCCTCATAATTTGCGAGTTGCTTCCGAGAGATTTCGAAACGGTCACCGCAAGGGCAAGGATAGTGGTAGACGCCCTTTTCTTCGTCCCAGCTCATGTCCTCGATTTCTATCTCGTCGTAGTAGGCACCCATCACAGTGAACGAAAGAAAGACGACGTGGTATGGCTTTCCCTTTTTTGGAATGTGTTCCTTTCCTCTTTGAGCCGTGATCCTCACTGTCACACAATTAAACGGTGTATCTGAAGGGCGGCGGTTGGATGGTGACAACGTATGATGTGATATAACCTCAGTACGTGGAATTTCGGCAGCGTGCTTCTAATCGAACATGGAGACGTCAGCGCGGTCCGCGGACAAGTTTCAGCTCCTGGAAAGTAGTTCTCACTTGATTCATATACTGTATGGACGAAACACTTCACCTCGATTCTTTCCCATCTATTGCAGATGCATTCTTCCCTGCCTAATTCTGACTCCTCAGAGGATAATGCACTGCAAAAGAGTACTTTTGACAATGGATCGCCGTCTTCTTCCCATACCGTAGCTAATCCAGACTTGCCCGAGGGCGGTATGGAGGCATGGTGTACGGTATTCGGAGCGTAAGATCACCTCAGTTGCACGAGTGGACGTGGACTAACTGACATTCACAGTTTCCTTGTCCAATTCTGTGGATACGGGTGCGTGATCAGCAGTTAGCACAGATCGTTCCTCCTTACACCCAAACAGGTACTCGAATTCATTTGGTGTCTATCAGTGTGAGCCTTTCGAGCAGACTATTTGGAGTGGCTTGATCGCTGGAAATACATTCAGCCTTCTACGCACAGCAGTACCTTCAAAATGAGAGCTCGTCGGCTATCTCGTAAGTAAAATTGGCATTTATTTACCCCTGCTACCGTACTCATTGCAATATCACATAGATGGATTGGAAGCCTATCCGTGTTTCTTGTTGCTGGAATTGGCCCAATGTGCGGACCACTGTTCGACAGCGGGTATTTGTGAGGCTGGCCCAAGCACATCGCCATCATGGTTTCTTACCAGCATTGTTAGCCACCATGTGTGCATCGCCGGTGCCGTGCTCCAATCCTTTTCTCTCTTCATGTTGTCCCTGGTACAGCCAGGACAATACTACCAGGTATTGGTTCTGTTGAGACATATATTTGACCTGAGCAACGGTCGATCTTTCATTAGGTTTTGCTTACTCAAGGCCTCGTGTCTGGCATCGGCCAGGGATTAATGTTTGTCCCAAGCTTTGCTATCCTCTCACACCACTTCAAGCGTCGACGAACGACCATGATGTCCATCGTCACCTCTGGAGTCGCGCTCGGTGGTATCGCAAATACCCTTATGTTGAACCATTTATTGAATGGCCCCCTGGGATTCAAGGCTGGCGTGCAAATCAGTACAACGATTATTACTGTATTATTGTTCATGTCGTGTATCCTCATGCGTCCTCGGTACGGTACTGCGCGTCGGGGGACAAGTTCTGTCGATTTTTGGAAGGCAACAAAAAAGTGTTTTACGGAGTTACCCTCGCTTTTGACGATCATCGGGTATGCCCTTTTCGTCGCTTCTCTTTGCCATCATGACACCCATGGCAATGTTTATCCTGTCCCAGGTTTACGCTCTTCCAAATCGCATTCACGTATCCTTTCTTCTACTTTCAGGTGGACTCTCTTAGACATGGGTTAAGTACTTCCTTTGCTTTCTACTCCGTACGTCACCCATTTTCGGGTTGCGGTTCTATTGGACTGACGATAGATCATATAGCTCGTTATTATCAATGCAGGCAGTTTCATTGGTCGATTCGTGGCTAGTATCGTGCTCCCGTATGCTGGGGTCATAGACCTGACTATCATGTCGACCGTCGTGTGTGCTATCTTGATCATTGGTATGATTTGGCTGGGCTCGATAGCGAGTGTGGTAGTACTCGGCGTGCTGTATGGCCTGTTTTCTGGAATAAGTGAGTAAATCTGTGCCGCATCAGCGCCAGGGATAACCAGCTCGACTCTCGATCACCGTAGATATCGCGATGACGGCACCCATGCTAGGGCTTACATCTGACCCTGCAGAGCTTGGGTTCGTCCTTTTGCTCGTTTCGTTGTTGCGATTCCCTTGACTGATATCTTGATGCTTCGCGTTGTAGGGTAAGGATGGGCGTCGGCTTTGCAATTACGGGTATGTTGGTGATATTTGGCTTCTCGAACGGCTCGTTCAGCTCTAACCGTTTTACCTTGCTTAGGCATTGGTGGATTGGTGGGCAAGTGGATCGTCCGTACTGTCGACCAGAGCGACGATAACGTGTCTTTTTTTTTTGTAGGCCCCCCGATCTGTGGTGCACTTTTAACGGGCCGTTATCTCTGGTGGGCACCTGCACTATTTTCTGGGGTATGTCTTGAATACATTGTGTTGGCGGTTTGGCTTATAATTTGGTACAGGTGGTCGCGTTGGCGGGCGGCGCCTTGTTCGTCGGCGTACGTTTTATGTTCGTCCGTGGGTGCAGTACGCAGGTGATGGGCGAAAGTGAAGGTGCGCTTGTCAATGGGGCGGGCAGAAGTGAAAAGAAAGACGTCGCAGCGAAAGCGTTAGCGGTGTAAACGATTGTCCCTCTATTCACAACCAGGTTTAGAGTTGTAACTAGTGCCCCCCTCCCCGAGGTTAAGGCAATTAATTGCCATGTAGATATCTCCATCCTTGGCCCGTGGGGGCGTGGGCACAGCCACACCGCCTCTCCTCAAACTCTTTCAGACATGAGCGCGCCTCCACCGATATCGACGACCTCGCCGACGTCGTCACAGAGGTACAGCATGGCGTCCACAACGGGGACCTCATTCTTCACAGCTAGAGCGTCCCCGCTCACACCAAACACTCCCGCCTCGTTTGATACGACAGACGCAGACTCGGCCACGACGACGCCGAGACAACAAGTGTTTGGAAAACAAGAAATCCACCTCGTCAAGATCACCGGCGACACACTCGGTCTTGATTCAAATCAGCCCAGCTCAGTCTTTCATGCGGTCAACAAAACAACCGTCATGCACGTCGTCTCCACCGACGTTCCCAATGCTCACCCACGTCCTTTGCTGCCCTCTGTGAACCCCATCGGTCCACCGCCACCATCTCCACCAGCGAGCATAAAACAGGGTGACGACGCGGACGTCCCTCGCCCACCCATGCACGGTCCTCCATCTCGACCTCCAAAATCTGAACCTACCTCTCCGCGCCCAGTCGTGTTCGAAAACGACCCCCTCACCATCGAGCGCACGCGCAGCCCTCACTCTCTCTCCTCCCGCGACCGCACCGGATCCGTCGACTCGCGTGACACCCACAAAGCTATCTCTCGCTCTCCTCCCTCTGCCTTCCCTAAACTCTCCTCGCCCGCCCAACACGATCTCATTCATCGCGCCTCCACTGACACGAGGCTATCCACCATCAGCGCTCGCACCGTTGCTTCGTCCTCGACACGTGCTCAGCGCACGTTGGCTCTCTCGGACGCGATATCAGAGCTCTCGGCGGAGCCCTCTGGCCATGGCACCTCCTCCGGTTCAGCCTCGCCCCCGTCGGCGAGATACATTCATGGCCATGCATCCTCCCAGTCCCAGTCCCAGCTCCCTGATGGCTATCTACAGCCACCAGCCAGTGGGGCCGGTCCACATCGTCCAACGAGACGCAACACCACCGGTGGACACATTCGTCCTGTACGGTCTGCACCGCAGGCCGGCCATGGATACAACGTCGATACAGACATAGAAGACGACATTCAACAGCATGCAGAGCAAATCAGGAGAGAACGGAAGCGCGCCAAGGCTCAAAAAGACGCCGAAGAAGCGCTCACCCGCTCGTCCTCTCGACGAAGAGGGTCTCTAAAGGAAGACGACAACAAGGTCCTCGTCGGCAACTTGATCGGAGAGGACCACGTCAACTATGTGCTCATGTACAACATGCTCACTGGGATTCGCATTGCCGTGTGTCTACTGTTATCTGCCAAGCTCGTCGCTTACCCCTTTCTCCAGGTTTCGCGGTGCCAAGCAAAGATTAAACGAACACTTACTGACCAGGACTTTACCGCACGACACAAGTATTCCTTTGACATGTACGCGTTCATTCGAGTTCGCGACATTCGCTGACGTCGCCGACAGCATCGGAAATGAACTAACGCCCTCCGCAAAGTACGACTTCAAATTCAAAGATTACGCTCCTTGGGTGTTCCGAGAGTTGCGAGAAGACTATTTTCAACTTGATCCTGCCGATTATTTGCTTTCGCTCACGGCGAAATACATTCTCTCCGAGTTGGGCTCGCCAGGCAAGTCGGGGTCGTTTTTCTACTTCTCGCGTGACTACCGGTTCATCATCAAAACTATTCGACACTCTGAGCACAAGTTTTTACTCTCGATACTCAAGGAATACTATGCTCACGTAAAGAGCAATCCCCACACGCTCCTGTCCCGCTTTTACGGCTTGCACCGCGTCAAGCTGCCTAGGGGGCGAAAGATTCACTTTGTTATCATGAACAACTTGTTCCCGCCACACAAGGACATTCACGAGACGTATGATCTCAAGGGCAGTACGGTCGGGAGAGTGTATTCGGAAGAAAAAGTGAAACAGAATCCCCGCGCGGTGCTCAAAGACCTCAACTGGATCAACCGTGGCAAGACGCTCGAGCTCGGACCGGAAAAGCGCGCACTGCTGACCGAGCAGCTTCGTCGCGACTCGGAATTTCTCCAGTCGGTGTATGTGATGGATTATAGTCTGCTCGTCGGCATACACCACGTCCAGCGTGGAAACAGAGACAAGGTCCGCAGTAACATACTCAAGGTCTTTTCGGTGAGTGGATGCGGTGTCGTGTCGCACCGTGCTGTGTTGATCGGTGACGTCGCAACAGCCATCGGTCCCCGCCATTCGCCGCAAAAACGCGCAACACAAGGGCGCACGCTCCCCAGAAGCGCTGGCAATGAAGCGGGCGATGCGCGAGTCGGATCCGAAGCGTCTCGGATCGGAAACGTTCGACTTGCCGGAAGAGGATACTGGCGATCGACAACAATTCATCTTTTATCAAGATGACGGTGGGCTGCAAGCAACCGACGAAACGAATCGGGCAATGGACACGCTCTATTATATTGGTATCATTGACATTTTGACGCCGTATTCGACCACGAAGCAGTTGGAGCACTTTTGGAAGGGGCTCAGGGCCGATCGCGTGAGTGTTTGCGATTTCGTTGATCGAGCGTTGGATGACCGTGTATGCGCTTATTCAGCACAAGATCAGTCCGGTGCCGCCGCACGAGTACGCCGACCGCTTCTTTTCGTTTATGAAGGCCATCATGCGAGGAGGCGGTGGTGGCAGTCGGTTCAAGGCGGAATAAACGCGCATCTCTGTCACCTTTGTTGGGACTCTTTTTTTTGGGACATGCCTTAGTACTCGCTCTCTGACACTTGTCCTACCTCTTCATCCCGTGGGGTGGAGGGAAAGAACGAGTAAAAGGTAATATGGATGTTTCACGGACACAGGTAGCCCATTTTTCTTGTCTGTTTTTTTGTGTTGCTCTACTCGGGTTGCGCGCACAATCACACTGGATACCACCGTTAAACATTTCTTTATTTCAACATTTGGTGTCTCTCTTTCTTTTTCCTTGCTCTTCTTTTCTATTGTTTATCGTCTCGGTCTGGTTGGATCAACCTTGTTCACCAAGACCCTCCATCATCATCGCCATCGCCATCCATATTCCCAACTATTCCTATCCTCGTCTATATTTCTATCCCTATCGTTGTTTGAGAGGCGCACTTTTAAACGCTGGATGCACGCTCCTTCTTGTCCTCGTCTTTCTTCTCTTGGTTTATTCTCGGCTCGCGGACAATGGACCCGTACTCACGCTCATTGGCTCTCCTGCTTTCCCCCACCCCATCTGTAGGTTTAACCGCACGCACTCTTTTTTATATAAAGTACTTGACATCTTGGGAATTACGCTATCGACATCGACGGTTACATGTTGCTACATATCAATTCCAGGACCACCATATGAAACTCTGCCTCAATGTTGTGGTGCGAAGCTACACGTACATGTCATCACCGTCGTCTTGAGCGGCCTCGCGCGTTTGTGCACGTCGCTTGGGCGCAGCTGGCACCGTGGTCTCGCATTCCGCTTCAGGTTCTTGTGCACGTGTTTGCGCCTTTTTGCGCGCCGCTATCAAGTCAAGGGTGTCCAGACAAGGTCGAAAACACGAAGAAGGAAGACACGTACACCGCCTCGTCGCCTTTTTCTTTGCAGCCGCCTTTTTCCCCTCGACGCGCTTCTCAAACGCCTGGTCTTCCTCTCCCTGTCGCCGATGTTCCTCGAGAATCTATCTCGCATGAGCCCAGCCCCTTCAAAAAAACAAAAAAACAAAGAGAGAATGAGACTCACCGACTCAAACTCGTTCAGCTCGGTATCCGGCTTGTTCGCCGACTTGTTTGCCCTCGCCTTGGTCAAAATCTCTAGAAAATATCCAAACACCGTCTCCTCGTGTAACTTGTCCCGATAATATTGCAATCCTTCGATCAACTTTTTCACGGAGCGTTCCGACTTGAACGGGAGGAGCGCGAGACAAAAACTGATATCCCGCCATTGGCGGGGGTCGTCCGAGAGTCGGAACCGTTGGCAGAGTTTATCGACAATGTTTTCGGCTTGTTTTTCCTGTGGAGAGAGGGGTGAGTGAGTGAGAAAAGGGTGACTAGAAGGACGGACTTTTTCGATAAACGAGAAGATGTAGCGCATCGTGCTCTGAAATACCTTTTCTTCGACGGCATGTTCCCCCGAGGACAAATGACTGATGACTGTCGTTGTCATGAGCACAGATCCAAATCCAAATCCAAAATCCAAGCGCCTACCGTCCGGCAGATTATTATAAATCGCATTGTCTTTCGTCGACAACTCCGTAAAGAACAACTTTGCCAGGTCCGACAACCTCGGCTCCTCGTCTTCGAGACACTTCGCCATCTCGCCCAACTGCCCCTTGACCTTAATCATCCCGTTGAGAATGAGATGCGTGAGCACCATGAGCGTGTTCTTTTTCACCACCAAGTCTTGGTCCGAGAGACCCTTGTAGAGCTCGTTGCTGTTCTCGTCGATGATGCTGCTAAACGAGACGGCCACGTCCCCAAGTGCGATGACGATGTTGCTTCGGATGCTTGGATCGCGGGAGGTCTCAAGGACTTTGAAGAGCAAGTGGTGGTGCTGATCACAAAATTGGGAGCTGACGCAGAGGAATTTGGCAAAGGACAAGGTCGCTGTCGCACGGAGCGTTTGGTTCTAGTCAAGTATTGTCAATGATTACCAACAAAGATTATTGGGCTCAACCCACTTTAAACTTGTGAGGGCTCCCGCACACGTGGACGATCAGGGGTCCGTAAAGAGCCAACAAGGAGTCTGGCCCGTAGAGCAGCTCCGCTTCCCGTACTGCAGCGATCCGTTCGCCAATCTCGTCTTCAACGTTACCAGCGACCTGATCCAGTTCCTCAACTTCCTTGGACCCCTTGTTCGGCGAATTCGGCCCCGCTGCCATCTTCTCCGCTAAAGAGAACACGTTAGCATCACCACTCAATAAACGATCACGAGACGAACCCAGTTCCTTTTCGTCCTTTTGGCGTTTCCATTCCCGCTCGACGAGTTCGAGGAAGACGATGTGTTTAATCGCGACGTGTCCTACGATGAACAAGAGCTGGCTGAGATGGAACACGTCACCGACGTCCTTTTCCCTGGATGCATGACTCCCTCCTTGCATCGACGAGATACCCCGTGATGTAGGCGCCTGTGATGCAAAACCCGCCGATGCAGGTGGCTCCGAGTCAGCCTCCATCGCATTCTGGTCTCGACCCTCGTCCACTGGCACGTCAGATGCTGGTGGTCGCGGCTTTCGCGCAAACGCGCGGCGGGTGAGGTTCTTGATGATCTCGTTGCACAGTTCGTCGGGGTGATCGCCAAGAGCATAGATGGTGTTGATGGCTTGTTCTGCCATTCCAAACCATTCTTTAGAACGACAGGGATGCTCGATAGCGTCTTGCAGCTTTCTGAACACTGGGTTTTCCATCTCCATACGGAGGGTCTTGTTGAGAAGGGAACCTGTCCATCGTGTTTTCGGCACGAGACACAGGGAATAAGTAGACTAACTTACCTTTGACCTTTTTCGCGCTGCCATTCAGTCGTTGTAGAGCGACGCATGTATACCGGGCGAGCGTAAGATCAGCCTGGAAAACGACACGGTCGGCTCAGCACGTCGAAGGACAAGATACGGCGTTACCTTGCCCAGAGGTCCCAGTCCCACTCTGAGTAACACGTCAACCTTTTCTGATACGACGCTGCGTTTCGCCAACGCAAACATGCCGAGGATGATGATCGCGCCTCGACGTTGACATGCCGGAAGGGATTTCGGGGAGCCTGAAATAGATGTTCGGCGTTCTGTTACACTCCAACACCCGGAACGGGCTTACTGTAGACCTGCCATAACTTGTTGATGATGTCGTAATGGATGAGTTCTTCCTCCATCATCGTCTTCATCATTTCCTCCAGACTGGTCAACTCAGCGAGCGTCGAATCATACGTCAGCCTAGTAGAATCGGTGAGACGACGCGTAGAGACGAGCGTGATACTAACTCGATCATGTTCTTTGCAATCCGGTTCACTTGCTGCTTCGGTTCCATGTCAGGTCGAGGATCAAAGTACAGATTGCGGTAGCACTCCAATAGACGGGAGCGCACGCCCTTGAGTTCTTTTCCATCCTCTGAAGTCTGGTTGTTGTCCTTGGACCATATTAGATGAAGCATGCGTTTGATCCCAACCTGCAATGCTTGTCAGTCCGTGTTATCGCACGGAGACGGTGAACTACCTCTGCCGTTTCAAATTCATACTCGCTAGCCACGCGGAAAAACTCCATCGCCTCCAATACTTCTGCTTTGTTGGTACTGCCAAGGAGCTGTATCACAGAATCCATGGAGCTTTCGATCGTCTTGATAAAGCTGAGTGCTTCTGAATAGTATTTCTTCCGTAGTCGAAGATGGAGGACCTCATTGGACTCCAGCGCAGCAAGGGCTTCTTGCTCGGATGTCATGGCGGCAAGGTTCACCGTTGAACCGCGCGCTTTCTTCTTTCCTTTCCGTTTCTTCTCTCGGGGTTCCTCGTCCTCGTCCATTATGCTGTCCAAGTCTGTATCCCTCGGCCCATCGACATCCATCTCGTCATCACCTTCTGCACGTGGTCTGAATAAATCGTCAGAACATAACAGATGACCAAGTCCAACACATACTTTTTCCCCTTCTTACGGGCTTTGGGCGTGTTTTCGACGTTGTCTGTTTGCATTTCCTCACCGTCCCCATCCGCATCCTCGTCTCCATCTTCTTCGTCCTCTTCCTCGTCCTCTTCCCCCCTTTCCTCATCACCTTCACCAGCTTCACCCCGCTCGACCGCCTTCCCAACCATATCCTCCAGTTTGTCAAGTTTGGTTGCCACCTCCTGATAGTAGCCCTGCCATTTCTCAAGGTTCAGAGGGCCGCCGTGCATGAGCCCCCACGGGTGGGTCAACACCAGCTTGGTTAACAGCGCCACTGCCGACTTGCGCACCGTCGATGCCTTGTCTTCCAACATCGCTACGGCATGCCTCGTGATCTTGAGTCGTTGCTTCGGGAACGGGACACGGAGCTCGCATAGTTTCGAGAACGTGGACAGAACTTTCGAGCGGACGTACGAGGATAGATCGAGCATGCGGGAAATGAGGAGGTCGAAAAGCCCACTGAGTTGTTTGTGTGTTTGCGTTGAATCATTGGTCATGTCTTCCGAACTGGAGAGCTCGCGAATGAGTGAACCGATGACTTCGACGAGCGCCATGCGCATTGGGTATGACTAGGTAGATCTCAACCAATAGCGTCGGTGCGCAGAGATAAGCACGTACCTCGGAATCGAGGTGCTCGAGAAGAAGACTAATTTGCTTGAGTACTGACCGCGGCGACTCTTCACTGAACTTGACCAGGAAACGCGAAAATGCTCTGGGACCCTTTGTGTCTTGTGCACTGAAAGTCATTCCAGCGATTTCGCGTAGAATCTCGTCCCCAAGTTGAGCGTGGTCAAAGTCTTTGGCGAGGTATGATAGGAGCTCTGCCATTGGTTCGGAGAGATGTTCGTAGTACTGGAGCGATTGCATGATGCTGATCTGAGCGGCAACAGTATGACCGTGGTGCTTGACGGCAATACAGATGACTTTGTAGACACCCATTTTAATGGCGTTGTCCTTCATGTATTGTTCGTTCTCTGCGATGTGGTATGCGGGTCGGGTGATACAGCTACCCGGTGGTCACTACTCGATCATACGGGTAAAAAATGTAGCACACACGTAATGAATGCATCCCTCTCTGGACTCGTCATCCAGATACGATGAGTTTTGAGTTTCATTGCCTTGGAAAATAGTTCGAGCGTTCCTGGTATTTGGTCCACCCAACTGCAAGATTCGGCGGTCCTCCCTGCGGCACGTGAGCCCCCTGCTTTGCCGCCTCTACCCCGTCGAGTCCGCGGTTGCGGATGTGGGGCGTCTTCTTCACCCCTCGATTTCACCTTTTCCGCCGCAGAGACCGACCAGTGGAGGAGAAAGGCGTACATCTCGAGTGGTACCTTGTGCGCCACGACGACCTGTTGGTCCTCCTCTTTCGAATCCCTTATCGCCATATCTATCTGCGTACTGAATCCCGACGTGATCGAATCGAGGAGCTTACTCATGAGCGGGCCAGGGACTGCATCCGCGTGTTTGAGTAGGCTACGAAATATGTCGAATATCTCCGGGTCTGTGATAGCTTCTGAGTCGCGTGCTGTTCTGCCGACGGCATCTGTGAGATGTGGCGGTTAGAGACGAGGTCGACGTGCGCGGGGTCGACGTACGTTGTAGCAAAGGGCCGGCTTCGGTGTCGTGAACGTCGTGTTCGTTGGGTATATCGTACGAAGAGACGTCCTGCAGCGACTGTAGCTCGTCTTGCAACTGAAAGGCGTCGCTCATGTTGAGCCCGTCGTGGTCAACGTCGACGACGATGTTCAACGAACGCGTTCGATGGCAAGGCTTTGATGAGTCACGTGCACGCGTTCTTCATGAGGTCACGCGTGACTCGACGGGCTTCTTCAAGACCATCCGAGTCGACCATGGTATGCCAATAAACTCGGTCAACGCTACATGTTACCGACCAGTTCGTAGATCATTCCCGTTAGGTGCTTTACGTGCGGAAAAGTCATTGGAGACAAATGGAATGCATACTTGGAATTGCTCGCGAATGATATGAGCGAAGGGTGCGCTCGTTTGCTACTGTCCTGACCCAACCTTATACCGAACACCAGTGACGCTCTTGACGAGCTGCAGTTGAAGCGATATTGCTGTCGTCGTATGGTGTTGACGCACGTCGATCTGATTGAAAAACTCCTACACTATAATCGTGGGTCATTACCGAATCGTCTTTCGTCCGGGCTGACTGTTTCTTCACAGCGATGGAGCGCGCAAAGGACAGGAATTATTAGCTTTGTTCTTCGCCATTGTACTCCTGGCTGCACAGTGTACTCCCCTATGAACCGCACTTGAGTTGAACCTGCCTTACATCCACCGGAATTCAGAATTGGTAAGATTCTTAGTATGGATCAACATAACGACTTCACCCCTTTGATCATATCATACGCGTTGTATCTGGCCTGTCGGTCCGAATTGTATCCCAACTCCCGGTACTCCCCAACTTGCCACATGTATAGATCACATCTGATGCCCACTGATCGCCGTGTTCCCGACCCAAATTGCATCTTCCCGCCCATCAAAAATGCACCATCCTTCTGCGTAGCCATTCGCCGCATTACACGTGCCAGACAGGTAGTCAGCGACGGCCCCCACATAGCCATACGTGTACCTGAACTCAGACCGTCAGCAATCTCATTACCTCGACGCACAGGAATCTCCCTACGTGACCGTATCTGTCGTCGACTGGACACTGTAGCAGCGTCAGTCCTTCCACGCTCAGTCACCCGTAGACCACGTGGACTCACAATTCTATCGTGCAGCTCTCCTGAACCCAGCTGGCCACAGAATAGGGCTGCATGGTAAACGTCCCAGAGCCTTGCGCATTCAAGGAACTGATGATCTGGTTACATTCCACTTGACTGGGACCCATGCCTGCGACGGCGTCGCAGGTCGACGCGCAGTTTGCTCCTGTCAGGTCCACACTGGCCCGTTTCCCCACACGCGCTCGCTCATTGTTCGGGAAAGGGCGTATAGTTTCGGTGACACCTCCAGATAATCCTGCGGTGCAAGTCAGTGACTATCCGGGGGCAATACAATCGTTTGATCACCTCGTGTAACAACACCAGTCGTCGATGCAGCCACAAAGTCGACTGTTTCCCCGATGCTCGCGAGGACGGGGACGAGGGCCAGGACAGCAGCGAAGCGGTGACCAAACATATGATCTACTCGCGCAACGGACTGCTCCCGGGTTTGCATGGTCCATATATACATTTCCCTATTATTGTGTCCGAAATGACCATGATGCAGGTTAACCACGCATGGGTAAAAGCGATGGGTCCAAGCACTCCCAGCACATGTCGCTTTTTGTCTACCGAGCTACGCGATGATTCAGGCCAAGCATGCTCGAGAAATGTCGTGTACGGGGGCTTCATGGACCACATTTTACCGACTGAGGTGAACGGCATTCTCTTGCCCTCGCACCGTGACGTGTTCTGTGAACTCGTGCTACCCCTCGAAAGGACAGGTGGCAGGGAAAGTGTTCACGCCATCTTCTAAGTACGAAACCTCTGCACGCACGCATCTGGCTTACTCGGGCCTGCAAGCTATTTTGATTCTTGTCCTCGTGACCAGCTGGCAGCACTTGATCCGATGCAGTTGCATTTATTTTTGAAACTGCAGAGAACGAGGCGGTTACAGTACTAGCTTAGTTGTCGCCCAAGAGCAAGTGTGCAATCTACAAGGTAAATACCGTGTTACCAGAAACTCTGCCGCTCTTTATCCCGACTCCTCAGCTGGCGTTGTCACCATCAGCTAGCGTCATCTCATCAAAGTCTTCCAACAACTCGTCCAATTTAACGTCAGGGAAATCTGCTTCTTCCTCTGCGTGCTCCCCATCAGCCGCCAGGCCCGCACCTTCACCTGGCTCGTGACGAGCCTCATCCACGTCCATCCTAAATTGCCCTCCCTTCTTCTTTCCTATGTCCACATCGCGCATCTTGACATCGTTGGCCTTGTACAGGTTCACATTCACCCTCAACTCAGGATCCTCCTCCAAATCCCTCAAGAACAACTCGTAATCTTCCTCCACTTTCTTCTGATCCCGTCCACCCATTCTACCCACCACACCCCTCCCACCACCCGTCTCCCCTTCATCCCCTTGTTCCTTGGCCATAGTCCGCAACTTCCACGCCCGGGTCCGACCCTTTTTTCGCCGGCTCGGGTACGCCTTCTTGACAAGAATCACGTCTGGAATGCGTTCGGCTGGCAACGTCGCATAGTCGTCCGAGTTGAAGTTGGATGCGGTGAGGTAGTACCCCATTGCTGTGTCCCCGGGTTGAAGGATCCCCCCGAGGTGCGTGCGCGTATGCAATATCTGACTCATCCCTCCCGCTGCTTCGTAGTCCATGAGCATGTCCCCGTCGGCGTGCCCGCCCGAACTCCGAAATGCACCCGCAAGTGCGACTTGGGCATCAGCAAGTACCCATCGACCGCGATGCATCCCGTCGGGCTCGACGTCCAGGACCGTGAACTCGACGAGATCGGTGATGCTCGCAAGTGCCGAAAAGGGGGCACGCCAGTATACCTGCGCGCTTACTTCGACCGCTTGGAGGGTGTTCACGTCCAGGAGGTGAAACGATGACCCCACGCGCGTGCATATTGTCAGGGGGGAGATATTGGAGAGCGATCGTGCCTGTTTGAGTGGAATACAGACGAGATCATCTTTGCAGATTGGGGTGATCTCGACAGAGTAGGTAAATCTATAATTGGCTGTATTTGAATGGGTGTCGGTGGACAACAGTTGTTCGGACCCTTTTGATCTGCGCATGTTGAGCGGTGGTGTTAGTTACGAATTTGACAAAGACGGATCACTGACCGCACAGGCACAACGCCCGACAAAAATTCCACCATTCGTATCGCATGGCTGCGTTGGCTATAAAAGAAATCCAGCCCGTCCCTGACCTCCTTGACCCCCACCGTGTCTTTTTGTGCGCTGTGCTTCAAGATGAGTTGTTCCAGAAACAGGAACGTGCGTTTGTGCGTAACCTTTTGACGGACTTGAACAAGCGCTTTCCATGTGTTTTTTGCTGCGAGTTTCGCGCAGTCGGGACATTGGGTATGTTGGACGAGGTATTCGATTTCAAAGATTTGCTCGAGGATGGTGGCGGTGAGTACCTACGTCGTGACGTACGAGACGGGGTGTGATTAAGAAATGGACGTGAGGAGTGCACGACGCACCTCTTTTTGAATCGTGAGCGAGACACGCAATCGCTTCGAGTGTGGTTCCGTCCAGATGAAATGGGCCTCGGTAAGGCGCACCTTGTTGAGTCCTTTGAGCCGTTTCAAACACAGCGCCAAAAGCTCCTGTGATTCCGGTCGTGCAAGCGTCCACGCAGAAGGGGGTGACAAGAAACGTTCGCAGTTTCGGCAGAACGAGACCGACGCTGAATGAGTTCATCAGTGATCAAGTTGAGCGAGTGGGCAACTGGGACGTACATTGTTTTGGAATTCCCTCTGTGATGTCTACGCTGCCAAATATAAGAGAGGTCGTCAGAGTATAAGACCTCGATCCTGAATCGTATGCACCTGTTCCGCAGACAACCTACGCAAAGATTGGCCGAGTTGGGTTCGATCGGTGTCCCTGATCGTCGACGGATGAAAATCGTCTCATCTTTCGAATGGAATGGACTCACCACAATCGGCGCAGAGGACTCGATGGATGGCTGGGCCCGGTATGAACTCCATCGCGTTACTTGGGGCCAGTGGATGATTTTCCGGCGTGCGGCTTAGTCACTCTGACCCTAAGACAAGATTTCGGATAAGACCGGGCCGCTAGCCGTTCAACTTCAACTTGTTTGACCCGAGTCAGTCGAACACTCTCTAATGCACAGGGAAACTCGACTCGCATGGATTGTTTTGGATTCACGTGAAAGTGAAATAATCACAATGGTCCACTGCAGACAATGGTCACAGCTGTCGCTTTGACCAGCCGCAGCACACCACAATGCACCACGACTATATATCTAACTAACACATAAAGGTCAGAAGTAAAATTGCCTCCCGAAAACATTACCATGTTTCCAACACCGCATAGCGCTCGCAACCCACTATTCATTCCAGAGTTATTGGGTTTTATCCTCGGTTTCCTTGCGGAACCAAGTCGTTCTGAACCCCCGTACAATCCTTTTCGTCGAAATTTTCAAGTACAAGCCCCTGAACCGGATGGGCAGCGCGCGTTAGCTGTTCTGGCTCAAACGTGTCGCACGCTTTCGCAACCGTCCCTCCACCAGCTTTGGCGAAAGCTGAAATCGCTCAGACCGCTCTTACGGTGTTGTTACACTGTACATGATATTGATACCGGGACTGAAGTCCTGGTGAGTATCCGCCCCCTCGGTCAAACCATTTTCTAACTTCAACAGTGCCCGCCATCCGCTGCAGACTTTGTTGTGATGAACAGATATACCCATCGAATCCAGGAACTCGAGGTCCATCCTGAAGACGTGGCTTCGAGGTTCCTGCTAGAATGTTCTATCTTCGAGTCCAACCTTCTACCCAACTTAAGGGTCCTCAGGTATCAACAATCCGTCGATTACATCCAACCACTCCTTTCCCCTGGACTCCTCGTTTTAGATCTTGAAGGGTCTCAATCTGTATCAGTCACGTCATTTCTCAAAGTCTGTCCGTTGCTGTGTCCAAGTTTGAGGAGTGTTAGATTTGAGATCGTGACACCGTCGTTGCGCTACGCCCAACTGTATGGATGCTTTCCCCAATTTCTACGCGGATGCGACAACCTCGAGGATCTCGTTATCGATGGCTATGTCCCCCAAGCTCTGTTACGACATCTCTTTCTGTCCCCCAAGTTCAAAGATCTCTCCCTTCGGATCTGGACATCTGAACTAGAAAACCTTGTCGAGCCTTCCGACACCCCTTTCTGCAACGTCCAGAAACTTAATCTCACTGTGTTGCGACTACGTCACGTCGGCGAACTCCTTCGGTCTACTAATCAACCATTTCGACAAGTTACCTTCCACTTCTATACCTCCGCCACGCGTGGTTGCTCTTTACTTTCTCTTTTCACCAAACTTGCATCACCACTCCGAGTGTCGTCATTACAGTCGATTCGTCTCAAATCTGATCGCCATTTAGAAGAACGAGATACACCCGAATCCTACGTTCTTTCATACGATACGTTCCGGCCCCTTAGCTCCTTCGGTCATCTCCGTGAACTATCCATCAATATCGCAAACATCATCTCCCTGGACGACGAAGAGCTGGCCAACCTGGCTCAGAACTGGCCGTTGCTCGAAGTGTTCGAACTCTGTCGCATCGACACCGACAAGTTGTCACCCGCCAACAAGCGTCCTACTTTCCATGGACTGCTATCGCTTGCTGCCCTTTGCCCGAAACTGCGCCAGGTGCAATTGACCCTTGATGGCACGGAAATCCCGAGTGGCATACCCGCCCATCCAGCATCCAAATCTGTCATGACGATGCGTTTCCCGGGCTCGCCGATCACCGATCCCTATCTGGTAGCAAGGTTTCTGTTGACGTACTTTCCTTTGGTGACCAGTGCGAGCGAGCGTGGCGTCTTGGTGTTGCAACCCTACATCCTGCAATGGATAGAAGTTGACAAGTACCTCGAGGCTGAGAGGGAGCGGGAGGGTTTGGAGACGTTGAAAGCATTAGCATAGTACTATGAAGATATATGTGTTTGAGAACTACTTCGACCAGACCCGAGCCGACAGGCATCTAAGTAGCAGGCGTGGTCAGAAGAGAGGGAGGGTTAGTGGTAGTGTTGATATGGGTAACGATGGACGAACGCAAAATGCAACAAGACGACAGCATACAGCTAGATAGAATATAGCAAACAGTAGCACGTCACAAAACTTCCACGACTTCAATCCGAATGTCCCTAGCAAAATTGATCTGGGGGTCCAGTCCCGGAATAATGATCTCGTACTCGGCAGCGATCCGTTTGAACTCTCCGTTGGCTTGTTGCTGAAGTAGCAGTGCGTGGAATGGCTGCTGAAGACGAACGACCAGCCGCAGGGCCCGGGTGTAGTCATCCGTCCCGGCGGCCGGGACAGCTTGTGGTGACGAGGTAGCCACAGACCCAACGTCGGTCCCCGGATCGGACTCGTACTCCTCATCATCGTGTGCTGTGGTACCGCCCCAAGTAGCACTATCAAGCAGATCGCGCAGATCTCTGATCCATGGATGGACAAAGATGAGCCTGCGAGGCTCCGTCGACGAGAGCGGTTCCGATGACTGAAAGTCCACATAACCGATCCCTGACACCCGAGCACGGTAGTGGTTCTCTCTGCCGGTCCCAAGTTCCTGCATACGGAGCCTTTTGACTGCAAAAATGATGCACGGTAAATGTAGTCGGCGATTGGCGAAGCGGGCAGGTGATAAACGAGTGACTCGGTCGTATATCAGCATGGCTTCTGCCTGAGGAAGTGCGTTTCTTAACGCCATAACGCGCGGGCCCATGTCAGCATCATCGATGGCTGGCGAAGCATGTGGCGCTCGGCTGTAAACGGCGAGGGTAGAGGGAAGGCAACTATTGTATGGCGAAGACTTGCCAGTCCAATCAAGTACTGTGACTTCGCCCGAACGCGCTACGATTTCTTCCAACAAGTGACCTAACGCGGCATCCCCTTCTCCATAGTGTGGTTTGATGTCGCTCTTGAAAATCCCAATCAACGAGTATGCGATATCTTCATCCACTGATGCGTTGCGCGTCGAGGCCAGTCGCAATTTTTCTCGGATGCTGAGGTCGTCGGGATGGAAAGCGATGATGGTTTCGCGAGAGACGCCAATAGCATTCGCGATCTCCTGCATGATTTTTGGGGAGTCTTTGTGGTTTGGACGAGTGTCGCCAAGGTAGGGCTTCCAATTACGATCGTAGAAGCGGATTACTTTGGGTACAAGCAACTCCTGCGCAGTCCAGACCCGCGTCATCCAGTCGCTGTTTGTGAGGTCACCGGGTGCCGAGGGAGATTCTACGTCCGCGAGATGCACAAATGTGGCTGCGGACGTTTCGTACCATTTGTACATCATCGTGAGTGATTGGTTCAATACCGTGCTATCCATTTTGTTAATGCAGCAGGTGTCACTCCAGGTCCACCGATATCCGTCCTTCCGTACCATGTCACAGAACATCTTCAATTTTTCGTTCAGTGGAGACGTGTCCAACTGCCAGACTGAGTCGACCGAATTGACGTCCTGGAATGTAGGTTCCTTGCCCGCCCAAACGTGTGAAAACGTCACGTATTTGAAATATTCTTCCACCACCCGTCGGATGCGACCGTTGTCCAGCTCCTGCGTCATTGAGGAAACTAATTCTTTGAATGGGGGCTCCGACCTGAATGCACGTATTCGCTCCGGTCCATCGCATAGACGGCCACTCTTGACATCAACGAGGACGAGTGGGCACGTCTTGACGACCCGGCGAACAATGTTTTCAATGGCTGTCGCTGATTGGGTAGGTGAGATATATTCGTTCCCCAGTTCTTTGAAACTGAGTCAGCTCATTATCGTCGTGTAGGCCAGAGTACACTTACGACGATGGCCTTCATCATGAGACTCCTCGATGAGGAAGAGCATGCGAGTAAATGCGTCGACCGCTTCATCAAAACGCTGTATACCGTGCAATGCTACATGTCTTCTCTCGTATCCACTTGGATTTAAAGGTTCTACCTTGATTGCCTGGGTTGGTTGAGTTAATGGTGGTCCGGCAGGGAGAGCCAAGCCATACTTCATCCGCGTCCTTCAGTGCATCCTCCCACAACCCTAATATTGCTCGAGCTTTACTCCGTTTCATGAGGAGACCTGCAGGGTTTTGTGGACTTAGCGACAATGCAGTAGAATATCGCAAGATTGCTTCTTCGGGATTCTTGGATTGTGATGCTTCATCACCGTAGGCTTCAAAAGGTTGAACACATTCTTGAAGACGCAGCTGGATTGAACGAGCCAGCTTGTCAAAATCCCATCCAAAAACCTGATGAAAGAATGTTGGTGCATTTGGAGAGCAACGCGAAAAAAAGGCTTACAAGCGAGAGAACTACCAGGTGAGGGTCCTCTTGATACGGCATGACTTGCTCAGCACGCCGGAGGAATTCCAATGCTCGTTTAGCGTCTCCTTGACTCAACGACAGATTTCCAAGTATAAGCAACATTTGAGCCTGTACAACACTAATTATCCCTGCTCACGAGTAATCCTATCGTTTATACGTACCCGGACAATGATATACAGCGACTGCTCACCCATTATATCAATCAAACCTGCGACACGCAAAATGGCTTCGTCATGCTTCCCGCATTGGAACAAGATGATCGCCTGAGTAAAACAATCACTTGGTACAGGTGTAGCAACAAGGACAATAGGTGTATACCTTGATCAATAAGAGAAATCTGTTTTCACTTGGGGGATCGACACTAAACACGAGGTCAAAAACGGCAATTGCCAATTCATGTTCGCCATTGCCGATTTGCGCCATCGCGAGCGCAATATAACCAATGACGGATCGTTGAACCTTGATAGACTTGGCATACAATAATTGATAATATGGAACGACAGGTGGTTTAACTTACCTTTTTCGCATCGTCGATGGCCAGGTTCCACCGTTTCAAACGGGTACGTACAAGAGCCCGCTGAGCGAGTACGTGTGCACAGTGAGATGGGTGTGTGGATTCTTCTGTCAAGAGTTCCTCCACACGAGTCAAGTGACCATGCGACCATGATTTGAACGCCGCAGAACTAACACAAATGAGCGGTAACTGCGACACTGAAGGAGAAAGATTAGACCATGCAAGCAAACGATGTTCAGACCCACTCACAATGCGTAGAGCAAGGGAGTAGAATGTGACGGGTGAAATGGTTGTTAATACGGACAGGTTGGTAACTTACATTTATCATGATGTATGAACCAGGAAGAATATCACGAAGGCGTCGGAAAATGATTTTCCCGATTTCTTCACCGGTGGCAACATAGTAGTCGTTGGGGCAGAGCGCAAGGGACCAAACTGGGCTTGCGTGCTCGATGACAGTCCCAATTTGCTCGTACGTAACGACGTCCCAAAAGGATAGTGACATGTATGCAGCGATGACAATGAACTTTTGGTTGTGTGATAGTGCGATAGACGCAGAGGATCCACCACCAGGAACAGACCATTGTCTGAGGAGGGATCCTGAAGACGTGTCAAAACAGTTCACTGCACTGTAAGAGACAGCAAAAAGCTGATGGCCATCAGCAAACCAGGCGAGCGGTGACGCTATATGGGTGTTGACCAAGAACGGAATGTCCAACAAACGCTGGCCATTTTCACTGTTGTAGATTCGGATCGACTTGGCGTCGGGGTTTCTCGCCGTCGCGGTGGCGATCCGGTCGCCGTCTGGAGAGAATCGCACAGCCACCACCACACCCTCGTGCCGCAGCGGGCCGACGAGCCGCTGGCCCGTCGTCATACTCCAGATGAGTGCCGTCTTGTCAGCTGAGCCCGTTGCAAATTTCGTCGAATCTGGCGCGACGTGAATAGAGAATACCGAGTCTCTGTGACCTTGGATATCCAGAACCTTTTTGTGAGTTTCTGTATCCCACACCCTTACCTCCGCCTTTCCATCCCTCAACTCCGAGTCGGATAACCTGAGCCCGCAAACTAGCCGTTTGTGGTTGGCCGATAAATCAGCAGCAAATATTTTTGCCCCTTCTGCTCGAATTGGCTGGCCGACCTCGTGTCCGTCATCTACTCGCCAACGCCTAAGCATCCCTTCAAGGCCCCCACTAAATACCTGTCTGCCGTCCTCTGCAAAGGAGAGGGAGTATATTGGATGTTGACTATGCGTTTCTATTGTTTTCGAGCCATCTGGAAGGCGCCAAGTGGTTATGCGCAAGTGCTCGCCGGTCACGAGTACATACCTTCAATGCCTTTCGGCTCTTCGGACTCCATACCCGTCCGCTGGCAGGGTACAATTACAACTTAAAGTGGAGCTTACTGATCACCAGACGGTGTACCTCTGATTCCTTATCGAGTATGATATTAGCTGATAAGATCAGCTCACACAGCTCTGGCGCCTGCAACTCTTCTGCAGTAGTTCTGCTGAATATTGAATCCTTGGTGGTGGTGGAACACACTTGCAAAAGACGTACAATATAAAGGAGACGATAGAACGGTTGAGAGGTCGCTCTCATACACTGGCACACTGCACCAGAATATCTGTCCTGTCCTACTTGGTCGCGCTGACCGTGCATCATGTCCTGAAAGTGCGATCATGGTGCATACAAGGACATAAAATCCCTAGTCATCATGCACCGCTATGGTGGTTGCATGTGTCGTGGCAGATCTTATTTTCTGGATAATACAGCCCTATTGGCGTTAGAGGGCGTCATGATCTGTCATATCCGAGATATTTGCAGTACTGGTGTCCACTCGAACCTCACCAAATCATGTTGTGACTGTCAAACACTTCAGAATCGCAAGCTACATTCTATGCGGCTATGTTGACAAGTGCGGAAAGTACTGGGCACGGATATCAGTAACATCGGCATTTCGCGTCTTTTGACATGTTTTCTCCCCACGAAGTGTACTCGAGACATCTACTTGGAGTTCATGGATGTCCGTTATGGACTCCACAACTCAAGGCTGGCCTCCAGGAGAATTATCAACGAGACGGACTGAAGATCGGCGACGTTGGCGTTGTCTCGCCCGTCAACGGTAGCTTTGATGTCTTGTTTAATATTGCGCTTTCCCGAAGCGAGCAACCATACGCCGAGCCACTCCGCGTTCGGGAGAACTTTACGCCAGTGATACTAAATCTGGAGAGAGACCTCGATGTTCAGTTCGACGCAGTGTCTGCTCATGGTATTATCTCGGGCGGCTCCGTGGAACTCGTATCGCAAGACATCCACAGTTGTGACCAAACACCATCAAGGTACGAAGCTGCCTATCCATGGGCAGAGAGACCTCAGAAGCAGCTCAAAGCTATTAAATTAGGGCCGATTACGAATTTAGCCTGTCCATGGAAGATGACGGCGCAGTTCTCATTCTGCCCGAAGGTGCTGAAAGCTGTGACTTAGGAAACGAGAAAATCTTCCTAGACGAAGCGATTCGACACGGAGTTGAATGGTACGATTGTGCTACCAGAGAGGCCGGCCGCTTCATCAGCAATGATACCTTCTATCTCATCACTGGATTTCATAAAGCACGCTCATGGTCCCTCGGGGCAGCAGGGCGGAGCAGCTCCAGCCTCCAAAATCGACGTTCCATTAAATTCAAAGTGGGACAAATCCACCAAGACAGAGTCTCGGCGGAAGCTTACTTGTGGGTTGCCACCCACGGTTTCATGCCACGTGTTGGGCCCAGGTATCCGTACAAGGTTCCAAACCCCATTCTCAATGGAAGGGCTGGTTGGGCTGTTAACCAGACGGTCTTCGTTCGTGGATTCAGAATCACGGTCAACAAGTTGCTCTTCTTGAACAGACTTTCTGTCAAAACTCAACAGGGCACGCACTGTTTTGCATATGGGACAGATATAGCTAACTTTCTATCTGGGAGAGCATCGGACCCTACGCCATCCTTTTGCACTGAAGGAGTCACGGACAACACTGTGGAGCAAGATTTTTCGGTAACTCGCGGCCCGGTCCACACGGATAACTATATAACGATTGATCGCGTGCCAGAGACATCCCAGGTGCGCCTACTAGTGATTATTACACACCACAGCTTTCACACTTGATAAATCATCGATACAGACTTTCCATCCCGGCGACTTCATCAATCAGCATATGCTGAAGAAGGTCCGTGTCATCGTAGGGGTCCGCCGCAGTGATTAACGGTTCAGAACTTATTAGGCTCCTCGTGCGATGATTGCGATCACACATGATAAATTATGGATTGAAATGCTCCGAATGGTTAGCCGTCAGCTACGTGGTGGGGCACACCTTAATTTCTATGTAAATACAGGGATCACTCGAACTGGCGGACTTTTCACGCGAAGAACGTCTCCAGGAAGTACTATCGAGAAACTACCAAATGATTGTGAAGGATGGTAAGTGTCCTCAGGTCGTTCTCTTCGTCAGGTCGCTTAATATTCATAGGTGCCATATACCTTCAGAGGGAGTAGGTCTTTTTCCTATGTCAACTTGTGCTCGTTCATGCTATGTCCTTGGTTCTTGATAGTCACGCCTCTGAAATTCCGCTTCCTCCCTCAAGCCCCGCAATGCAAACGAACGAGAGCGAAGAAATCATCATTACAAGTGCGAAACTTACTTCTCTACAGTTTTCAATCATGGCTGATGACAAGGTAGGCATCAAAGCGACAAACGTTGCTCGAGGCCTCAGACGAGTACCCGCCGGCTTTTATGCCGTCGTGCATCATAGCGGCCTTGAGTGGAGAACCGAGAATAAGCGTTCGTCGGTGAAAGACGATATCGTTGAATGGATTGCACCGATCCCCTTGTGAGTTCTCCCGTCTCCAACTTGAGTTGGTCATCAAAGTTTGCAGACCATCAAATTCATTGGCCACTGTTTGCCTTGAGGTGTACGCATCCTTCGAATTCCAGCCCATGCTGGGTGCCGGGGAGCAGCTTCGAATGTTAACGATTACTGTGGAAAAACTATTGGACCATAGTGTAAAAGAAGTTTGTGAGTGGGGCCGAGTTTTATACACGTAGTTCTAGGGTACTCACACCATAACAGTGTTTTCGCTTTCCCCCAAGGATGGAGAAATTGTATCCCCGTGTTCATCTATTTTGGTAGCTGTTCAACGACGGAAAGGCGAGGGAAGTGGTTCATCGTCGTCGACGCTCCTTGCCCCTCACCGCGTAAGTAGATGGTCTGTGTCCACACGATCCTCGTTGATGGTTTGTGCCTATAGTCAACCACAGAATCAAGAGGAGAGCTAGAAGATGCAACGAATGGAGGCCATAGCGCTCTCTCGTATTACCGAAAGCATGGGGAAAAACGAGATCTAGAACGCTCCATCGAAGAGTTTGAGCGGGCGCTCAATATTTGTCCGCTAGACCATCCTTGTCGGGCAGTCGCCGAGTCAAACTTGGCGATGGCAACATTCATCCTCTGTCAGGTCGAGGACGCGGATACCTCCCTCGACCTCCCTCTCACGTTGTACAGCATTGTACTTGCTGCACGTCCTATTGGCCATGATGACCGGCCTTCTGCACTCATTCAACTGGCTGCAGTGCGCCTCGCACGATTCGAGAAGCAGGGGCTTGAAGTGGAGAGAGAACAGGCGGAAGCATTGCTGATGGAGGCGGCTCGGCTCGGCTCTGCAGAGAGTCATGAAAAGCAAGCTGCAACTTTCCTGCTCCAAATGCATCCAGGACATAGAGTGGGCCCCGTTCAAGCAGATGGCCAATCCCTCGTGCAACAAGATTCAAATTCTCGCCAAGCGTACGAGGACCCGTGGAATTCAAGTATTCAGTTATTAGATCGCTTCCAACGGTCTGGCGGTCTTGCTGACCTCCAACGAGCGATCACACTTTTGGAGGAATTGGTTGTATCTACTCCGGTTTGGGATGATCGGTACCGCGCCATCCTAGCGAATTTCGGTGGTGCACTATCATATCGATTCAATCACCTCGGGGAACTACGTGATCTCGAGGACGCAATCTCAAATTGCAGGGACGCTATTTACCTCACCTCTCATGACCACCCCGACAAACTTGCCGACCTCTACAACCTCGGTAACTCCTTAACTACTCGTTTTGAGCACCTGGGGGAGCTGAGTGACATCGAGGAATCAATTTCATCACTCAGGGAAGCTGTTGAGCTCACCCCTGATGATCACCCCCACAAACCTGCCCGTCTCAATAGCCTCGGCAACTCTTTCGGAACTCGTTTCAAGCACCTTGGGGAGCCAAATGACATCGAGGAAGCGATTTCCACGCTCAAGAAGGCTGTTTCCCTTACCCCTCATGATCACCCTAATATGCCCGGCCATCTCACCAACCTCGGCAACTCCCTGATCACTCGTTTCCAGTTCCTTGGAGAGCTAAGTGACATTGAGAAAGCAACTTCGATGCTCAGGGAAGCTGTCGATCTCACACCTTCCGATCACCCCAACAAGCCTGCCTGTCTTAACAACCTTGGCAACGCTTTTGTCGCTCGTTTCCGGCGCCTTGGCCAGTTGAGCGACCTCGATGGCGCGATTGCAATGCTCGGGGGTGCTGTTGATCTTACCCCTCATCATCACACCGACAGGCCCGGTTACCTTAGTAATCTTGGTGACTGCTTCTCCACTCGTTTTCAACGCCTCGGGGAGCTAAGGGACATGGAAGAAGCAATCTCGATGCACAAGGATGCCGTTGAACTCACTCCTCATGGTCATCCTGACAAGCCTGCCCGTCTTAATGGCCTTGGGAACTCCTTCAAAGCTCGTTTCGAGCGCTTTGGGGACCTCCATGACCTTGAGAACGCAATTTCGATGCTGAGGGATGCTGTGGACTCCACTCCTCATGGTCACCCTGACAAACCCTCCCGTCTGAACAGCCTCGGCAACATCTTTGAGGCTCGTTTCGAATGCCTGGGAAAGCTGTGCGATCTCCAGCACGCAATCTCGACACTCATGAGCGCTGCCGACCTCACTCCTAACAGCCACCCTGACAAGCCTGGCCGTCTTTGCGACCTCGGCAATTCCATTTTCACTCGGTTCGAGCGCTTCGGGGAGCTGAGTGACCTGGAAGAGGCAATCTTGATGCTTCAGGAGGCCATTAGCCTCACTCCTGACGATCACCCTGATAAGCCTATTCGTCTTAACAGTCTCGGGAATTCATTGATCATCCATTTCAAGTACCTCGGCCAGCTGAGCGACCTCGAGGTCGCCATTTCGATGCTCAGAAATGCTGTTGAGCTCACCCCTTGCGATCACCCTGACCGAGCGGGCCGTCTTTGTGACCTCGGCAATTCCATTTTCACTCGGTTCGAGCGCCTCGGGGAGCTGAGTGACCTGGAGGAGGCAATCTCGATGCTTCGGGACGCCATTAGCCTCACTCCTGACGACCACCCTGACAGGCCTACTCGTCTTAACCACCTCGGCAACTCGTTGATCATTCATTTCGAGCATCTCGGCCATCTGAGCGACCTCGAGGTCGCAATTTCGGCGCTCAAGGATGCTGTTGCTCTCATCCCCTCTGGTCACCCCTACAAGCCTGCCTGTCTTAATAATCTCGGCAACGCCTTTATAACTCATTTCGAGCGCTTTGGGAAGCTGGATGACATCGAAGATGCAACGTCGACACTTAGGAGTGCTGTTGACCTTACCCCTTATGGTCACCCCAACAAGCCCAGATATCTTAACAACCTCGGCAACTCGCTCAAGACTCGTTTTGATCATCTTGGGCAGCCGCGTGACCTCGAGGACGCGATTTTGACACTTAACAGTGCTGTTGACCTTACCCCTTATGGTCACCCCAATAAGTCCAGATATCTTAACAACCTCGGCAACTCTCGTAAGGCTCGTTTTGATCATCTTGGGAAGCCGTGTGACCTCGAGGTCGCAATAACCCTATATTCCTACGCTGCTTGCGCCCCCTTTGGCCCCGTTGGGGTTCGATTCCAGGCATCACAGAATTGGATATCGTGTGCTCGCCGTATATGCCATCATTCTCTCCTCCATGCATATTCGGTTGCCATCAATCTCCATCCTCAACTCGCTTGGATTGGTCTTTCGCTCACAAACCGATACTCGGAACTCATGCGAGGCGCTGATGTAGTGCGGGAGGCTGCAGCTGCAGCCTTGGATTCGGGACTGCCGGAAACTGCTGTGGAGTGGCTCGAACAAGGTCGCTCGATCGTTTGGGGGGAGCTCTTTCAGCTTCGTAGCCCGCATGAAGAATTATCATCTATTCATCCAGATCTTGCCCATAGGCTTCAGGAAGTGTCCGCCGCATTAGAGTGTGCTAGTGCTACCCGCGAAAAGTCGCTGTCCGCACTTTCGGAACAGACTCAAAGTCGAGAACTGTCGGTCACCTTGCGATGTGCTGATACCACCGGCCAAAAACCCTTGTCTGCATTCGTGAATCACACTCGAAATATAGTGCATCATACGACAGACTCCCTACAACAGCAGTCTGACAGACAGCGTATGCTCGCGATCGAGCGAGATAAGTTGCTCCACAAGATCAGACGCCTCCCCGGTTTTGAAGGATTTCTCCTCCAAAAGAACTTCTCTCAGCTTCGTACTTCAGAACTCCCCGGACCAGTGGTCATACTTAACGCTGCAGAAAGTCGCTGTGATGCGTTGGTCGTTCTTGCCAACGTAGACCATGTAATCCATGTCCCTCTCCCCAAATTCCCCTTCGAGTCACTCGCGAGCCTTCAGAACCATCTGAAGGGTATCATCTCTCACACTCGTTGGATGCGCTCCGGAAAAAGGGCAGGGCATGTCATGGCATCTGAGTCAGTCAGCTGGGAATGCCTCTTATCCCGCCTGTGGGAATGTGTCGTCAAAGCAGTCCTAGATGCGTTGGCTTTCTCGGTACGTGATGTCACGTCCCTTCAACTCAATTGGAGCTCATACGCTCATTTGTGTCTCGATAGATTCCTGGAGACCTATCACGTATTTTTTGGTGTCCGACTGGACCTTTCATGTATCTTCCCATCCACGCGGCTGGTTTCTATGATACCGAGCACTCGCAACCTGGGAACAAAGCATCAGACTTCATCGTTTCTTCATACATCCCTACTCTCAGTATTCTCTTCCTATCACTCAACTCCACTGTGGTACCTAGCATCCGTACCCGCCTCCGGGTCCTCCTTGTTCCCCAGCCCGACTCAGACGGCCTTTCCCGACTTCCAGGTGCAGTCACTGAGTTGACACACATTAGGGAGGTAATCCAAAACTCTCCTTCAGCATGCACCACTGCCGTGGAATCCTCCATCGGAACAGTCGAAGAAGTACTTTCTCTGATGAAGGAGGCGGACTGGGCTCACTTTGCATGCCACGCAACTCAAGATGCCAATCCAATGAACAGTGGATTGTGTCTCGCCGATGGACGCCGATTGAAGTTGCCTGACATCATGGCGCTGTCACGGCCGCGTGGCGGGCTCGCCTATCTCTCCACATGTCAGACGGCGACCGGCCACGGGGGTCCGTCGGACGAGGCCATCCACATCGCAGCAGGGATGTTATTTGCGGGTTACGGTGGAGTCATTGCTACGACGTGGGCTATCGAAGATCAGTTTGCGCCTGCTGTGGCAAGGGACGTGTACGAGTACTTGTTCCGGAATGGTACGATGCCGGATTATCAGGATGCTGCGCGAGCATTGCACGAGGCTACCCTACTTTTTCGAGATCGCGGTGCGTCATTCCATGAGTGGGTTCCGTTCATCCACATGGGTCTGTGATTCTCCAGGTGTTTGTTTATTCGCCTTCTTCTGTCACGATGTTGCACAGATAGATTTTTATTGCCAGTGGAACGGTTTCCGAGTACGTAGACAATTACTTAGCAGTCACTTCAAACTGGCCCCAACTTATCAACACTACATATACCGTGTAGAATTACTAGTCTCTTCCTCCTGGAATTACCCGCTGATCGTCAGGATGAAACAGCACTGGGTCACACAATAACAATATTTGCAACGACCCAGACTCTATTCGTTCGACCGTCCGTAGTCCAGCGTTGGTACCGCTCTAGCCATCCCAATCCCATTACGAATTACTGCGCCTTCTTCTCCTCCTTGACCACCTCCGCCACCCTCGCCTGCAATCTCCGCCTCGCCTCCCTCCGCTCCCGTCCACGCGTGATCAACGGCTTGGGCTCCAAATCCGCAAACAAGTACTTGCACGCCATCTCAATCAACCAACAGCCTGCAAAGTCCACAATCATGACGCTCGTCAACTTGACTTTGAACTAGTAAAAGACGATTACGATCAGTCGACCTTGGTGATAAGAGACCAAGGACAGAAACGTACCACGGTGTCCATCTCAACGATCTGAAGCCATCGGTTCAACTCGGGCAAGAAATCGGTCGCACCGGAAAATGCGACCGCACTCGCGCCGACGAGGCCCCAGTACAACTTGGAGTTTTCACGGATACCTTCGCGGAAAGGTCGGCCTTGGAAGTTGATCGCAAACGTGGAGACTTGTTGTGAGAGGCCCAGCAGATAGATGGCCGTGTTCAACAGGCTCGGCTCGAATTTGGCTTCGAGGTCGATAACACCCGGTCTGCAAATAGCATGATTTTTGTAGGACATGGTGTTGAAAATGTTTGGATGAACAACTCACGGTTCGTAAAAGTGGGCCAGGTTTGTGATGTATACCAGTGATACGATGTGCAGCGCAAACTGGATGAGGACAGACAACAACACGTAGAGATTAAAGATATTGCCCAGCGGCCGTTCGCGCGAAAGTTTCTCGACAGGCTGCCCAACAACGTCAATCAGGCGTCCAAAAATAAGCACATACACTGTACCTGTGCGCGCGATATGCACAAGAAGCAGACCGACATCAACATCCCGCTAACAGTCACCTGGTAATCACCAAACTTGATGCCATCTAAATACTGTACGCTCAAGCTGTATGCGGTAATGAGACAATTCAGTGCCAAGATCTTGTACATCTGGATGGTCGCAACCAGTGTACAGCGACCTTGCCTGATGATGTGGGAGACTAGAGAATGGGCTAAGTCGACGCATAGTAACGATTGGAAGAGACTGACTGGCCGCAACGTGCGAGAGCTTGGAAGTGAACGGAGCAGCGCATGACGCATCTCCGAGCTTGATCTGAGGTGCCTCTTCGTCGCCATCCATATTGGCCAACGCATCTGTGATTGAACCCAAGTCGAACTAGATCACGCGGATCAGCACAACGTCCCATCGACACCTCATCGGAAACCGACCTTCTCCATCGGATTCTTCTGCCTCGCAATCTGCAAGTTGGCCGCGGCCTTTTTCTGCGCTTCAACAACATCCGGGTACAGATGCGCGATGGCAGGTGGCACGGGTGGAGGTGGTTGACCAAAGCGAGCAGAGATCTTGAGTTGACTCTCGTACACCTTCTTGATTCGTTCCATCTTTTGGTGCTCGGCGATCTTCTGTAGGTCCTCTGGAGAACCATCCAAGAGTGCAACACCTATGTGGGCCTGTTTGAGGGCACCGACATCGTTCGTACCATCGCCAGCCATCAGAGTAACATATCCAAGCGTCTTCAAGCTGGTGAGGATGAACTCCTTCTGAGAGGGAGAAACGCGAGCATAAACCCAGGTGTTTTGAACGAGGTCGTTGAAACTAGGTAGCAACTGGAACTGTTTCATGGCAGCACCCGTGATACATATGTCATATTCGTCAAAGAGCGATTTGTCAAGCGGCTTGGAAGGATCGACCGGAATGATCTTGCTCTCGTCCACGGTGCGCCAGCAAAGATCTAAAAGGACGAGGCGGATGAGACAACGAAGCACATGGTGATACCAGTCAACATACCAGCTTCGTGAGCAGCATTCTCCTTCAAATCCAAAATGAGCGCATCCCTGTCGACAATTTCGACATCACGTGCAACATGCACAGCCGTCAACGGGTTGTCTCCCGTGATCATGATGCACTGAAAAGCGCCTAAACATGAGGTCCATAATCAGCTTATATCCGAAAACACATACACGATGCGACGAGTCGGCCAACATCTTGAGGGTCTCAACGGCATCCGCTTTCAATGGGCAATGGAAAACGAGGAATCCGGCGAATGTGAGATTACTCTCGACCTCCTCTCGGTGGAGTTTGTTAATCTATAGGACGTGTTCACATCGACACCAAGCTTTACCACAATGAAAGCAATACCTTGTCGATGGACATCGAGTCCACCTCCTTCGTACCGAGGGCAAGCACCCGGCTACCTCGTCTCGTATACCACTTGAACGTCTCATCATACCATTCCGGCACGTGTGCGAGCATACGCTTAATTGTTTCAGGAGCACCTTTAACAGCGACCAGTGCCTTTCCCGAAGGAAGAGTAGACACAGTAGACATGCGCTTGAGAGCGGAGGAAAATTGGAAGCGACGGCGGATGTAAATTCGTGATGAATTGGGCGCCTTGCCTGAAGCAGGAGCAATGGCGTCGCCTGTAGGCAGTGGGTCAGGTCTGACGAATACGTAGTGTCGCACAAAAAGCAAACCTTGTGAAATTTGCCATTCGAGCGCTTCAAGTGTCGTTTTCTCCATGGGGTCGCCGACGACAACACCGTCATCCAAGCGAACCAGTGCGTGGGCTGCAGCAAGACAAAGCATGGTCTGCTTGCCAGCGTCTTTCACGTCGATAAGTCTCAATTTGTCGAAGTCGCTACCAATCGTTGTCAGTGGGGGGACACCAATGATCTTGAGAGATCTTACTCGATGCCCGCAACCCCTTCGAGAACCAAATTCTCGGCAGTAATTGTACCTGTCTTGTCGAAGCAACAAACTTCAACCCTTCCTGCGAAAGGAATACGGAATGGCTCGGTGCAAAATATGGCTATAGACTTGTTGTTTATCCACGTTCGGTTTGCAAGGGGATCAACATACCAAACTTGGACAGTGCTACGAGCGAAGCGTTGACCGCGAGGGAAAGCTCCATAGGTAGCTCTGGTGGTACAACACTCGTGATGATTAAGACACAGTCAAGCAACAGCTTGGACTTCTTGAGGTCCCTCTCGATACCTAGTCGACCAAGTGAACATCAACAATGAATTGTGAATCGGATCATGAAGCACCTTTGACCCAAACATACCAACTTGCAGCAATGGCAAAGATGAGCAAGAACCCGATGAACAAGAAGGACTCTAGATTGTTTGCAGAAACCCGTTCGGTGGAAAAGATCATGGTTCGAACCAGTTGTCCCTGCGCTGTGCCAAAGCCGGTACGCAACACGACGCCAAGACATCCGCCATCAGGAGTTCCTGCGGAGGTTTGTCCTTGGCCTGTCCACGGCATGAGAATTGGGTGAAAAAAATCAAGCAGAGGTACCCACTCGTGGGGCTAGCTTGTAACACTTTCGTGCCGCTAAACAAGACCTCGTTCTTGTGCGCACCATCGACATCAATCCTGTCTGAGGTGTCCAAAAGCTGGATAGACTCTTTGAGAAGTGGGGTCGATTCACCAGATAGCATGGCTTCGTTAACAATGCAAGTGCCGTGGACCAAGAGGATGTCAGCAGGGACCACTGTTTCCGATTGCAAACGGGCTGGGCGAATAGTTGTTAAATGGCAATCGCGAAAAATTTGCAGAGAACACTTACCGACTGAAATTACATCACCAGGGAGCAGTTCATCCGTCTGCAAAGTGGTCCACTGGGAATCACGGAGACACTTGATAGGATACGGTGCAACCGACATGGTTCTAAATTCTTTCAGGGTTCTAAGCCGCTGTGGAAGGTCTGTGAGCAAACGACAAGGTGTATCTGAGTCGACGTACCTGCCAAACCACCGTTAACTCGAACATGACAAGCATGAACAGAGTGAAAATGCTATAATACCAGTACTCGTCCAAGCACCACAGTGCAACGCAAAAGACCTGGAACACAAAGAAAGGTGCGGTAGCATGTTCGGCAAAGAGTTCGGTGAAAGAGGGGATGGGGATGTTGAATTCGTTCTTGCCATACAAGGACATGAACGGTTCTATTTCTTTTGTCGTGAGGCCGGGAGGTGCGAGGAAGTCCGACAGAGGGGGACGACTGGTACAGGGATATGGGAGGCGGGTGAAGATGACAGGAGAGGACTTTGCCACGACGTATGTGTCCCGTTGGTAGTTGAAAGTATATGACATGAGCTGGGACGGGACCCTCTTGACGAGTGGTACGATTTCACCCTGACCACGGTGTTGATGGGGAACTAGACGAATACAATCGGCGTCTTCGATCGAGGGGGCCTATGAGATGAAAGAGTCAGGGAAGGTACACGAGCAAGAGGTGGGATGTACCAGGCGGGTGGTTATCCAAGCCTTTGCACCGGCACTCCAACGTGTGACGAGGAAGCTAAGGGCATGACCTGCGCCAAGGGAGACGCAGGCGAGAAACGTCCACTCTTCGCTCTTTAACCAGTCGTCATATTTGACGTAGTATGCGTAGGCGAGCAAAGGATAGAGCGAAAGGAACGGGAGAGCGTAGAGATGTGTGTACCATGGAAGGGCGACGTGTAAGCTCGCTCTAGCGATTTCGGGAGACTCTACGTGCCTGTCAAAGGATGAGTGACAAGAAAGAGAGACATGTACGAAGAACGACTTGCATCCCGGACAAGACAACGAAGACGGACGTTGGAGTGGACAAGTGCTTAGTCATGAAGCCATCCGAGCACAGAAATTAATGTGTGTTTGACCGTGTTTGTACTTTTAATTGCACGTCAGTCTACACGTCGACCATCTAAGAACCATGCTCAACTTTGAGGACGTCGAGGAGCGCGACGGTGAGTGCTGGTCGGGTCAGACATCCTCATCGTCTATAGCATTGTGCAGGTGTTCGGCTCTCATGGAATGTCTGGCCATCGTCACGGATGGAGGCAACCCGCACCGTCGTACCGATATCTGCTCTCTACACACCGCTCAAGTATCGTGAAGATCTTCCTCCCGTCCTCTACGAACCAGTGACGTGCAAGGCCCCATGTCGTGCTATACTCAACCCCTACTGGTACCTCGCTCTTTTATCATACAGTCCTCCTCTGATTCCCTTCCAGCCAAATCGACATCCGCGGTAAACTCTGGATATGTCCCTTCTGTCTCTCTCGCAACCCTTTCCCCCCTCATTACAAGGACATCTCAAACACAAACCTGCCCGCCGAACTCCTCCCAAAGTATACCACCATCGAGTACACCCTTTCTCGTCCAGTACAGGTGCCCCCCATCTTCCTTTTCGTCGTAGATACCTGTCTCGACGGAGAAGATCTCAAAGCTCTTCGCGATGCCATCGTCGTCAGCCTCAGTTTGCTTCCGCCCTATGCCCTCGTCGGTCTCATCACTTTCGGTACCATGGCACGTATCTCCTGCCGTCTTCCTCATCATTGCTTATATCACTTCAGACTCAAGTACACGAAATTGGCTATGCCGAATGCAGCAAATCCTACGTCTTCCGTGGTGGTAAGGAATACACTCCCAAGCAAATCCAAGACATGCTCGGCCTCAGCACGACCACTCGCGCCGCTCCTCGTCCTGGACAGCCAATGCCTCAGCAGGCATTCGGCGCAGCTCGTTTCCTTCTACCCGTTCAACAGTGCGAGTTCCAGTTGACAGGCATTCTCGAAACCCTTGCACGTGACCCATGGCCAGTCGCTAATGACAAGCGCCCTCTTCGCTGCACGGGCGTGGCCATCAGCGTTGCTGTCGGCTTGTTGGAGGTTCGCATTTTTTTTTAGTTTCGTGCTACTCGTCACTTACAAATAGCCCATCAGACCACATACCCTAACACAGGTGCTCGTATCATGTTGTTCGCTGGTGGTCCCGCTACCGAGGGCCCTGGTATGGTGGTAACCAACGAGCTGAAAGAACCGATCCGTTCACATCACGACATCGAACGTGATAGCGTAAAACACTACAAGCGTGCCGTCAAGGTATATGCGTGTGTTTTCGAATCAAATTGCTCATTTGACTCGACCATTTTCATAGTTCTATGAGGGTCTCGCCAAGAGAGCGTCAAACAATGGACATGTCGTCGATTTATTCGCGGGTTGCCTGGATCAAGTCGGCCTTTTGGAAATGAAGTCGCTGCCCAATTCGACCAACGGTGTCATCGTTCTTTCTGATTCGTTTGCCACGTCGATCTTCAAGCAAAGCTTCCTCCGTGTATTCAATAAAGATGACCAAGATTTCCTACAGATGGGCTTCAATGCCACCTTCGACGTCCAGGTATCTGGCTCTCCGTTTTGCTTTCGTATCCCATGATCTCAGGTATCACTACAGACTACCAAAGAGCTCAGAGTTTCCGGCCTCATCGGACACGCAATATCTGCTGGCAAGAAATCAGCTTGTGTGGGCGAGACCGAGATCGGCATCGGTCAAACATCGGCATGGAAATTGAACGGCATTACCCCTCATTCGTCCGCTGCAGTGTACTTTGAAGTCGTCACACCAGCTGGTCAGGCTCTCCAACCCGGTTCACGTGGTCTCATTCAATTCGTCACTCACTACCAGCACTCGTCTGGTCAGCAGCGCCTACGGGTGACGACCATCGCACGTAATTTTGCGGAAGCCGGATCACCCAACATCGCTGCCTCGTTCGATCAGGAAGCAGCGGCTGTGTTGATGGCCAGAATAGCAGTTTTCAAAGCCGAGATCGACGATTCACCCGACGTGTTGAGGTGGTTGGACCGCATGCTCATCCGGTTGTGTCAAAAGTTTGCAGATTATAGAAAAGAGGACCCAGCGAGCTTCAGATTGACGGACAACTTTAGCATTTACCCACAATTCATGTTCCACTTGAGACGCAGTCAGTTTTTGCAAGTGTTTAACAACAGTCCGGATGAGACTGCGTTCTACAGGCAAGTGACGCTTACGCTTTTTCGATGCCCCGCGAATGGACGCTCACGCCCCTCGATCTCCCAGACATATTCTGAACGAAGAAGATGTGAACAACTCACTAATCATGATCCAACCGACACTCATGTCTTACACCTTTGATGTGGCTCCACAACCCGTCCTACTGGACAGCGTTTCGATCAAACCTGACGTCATTCTTCTCCTCGACACGTTCTTCCACATCCTTATCTTCCACGGAGAAACCGTCGCTCAATGGCGCAAAGCTGGCTACCAAGAGCAAGAAGGCTACGAAAATTTCAAGGAACTCCTCGAAGCGCCCGTCGCTGACGCCCAAGATCTCCTTACGGACCGATTCCCCATCCCACGGTATATCGTGTGTGACCAAGGAGGAAGTCAAGCCCGTTTCTTGTTATCCAAGTTGAACCCGTCAACGACGCACATGTCGACATCGATGTACGGGTCTGCGCAGGGTACGGCTGCTGGACAAGCGATTTTCACGGACGACGTGAGCCTGCAGGTGTTTATGGAGCATTTGAAGCGTCTCGTGCGTGGTTTTTACTTTTTTCGTGTGTTGGCTGATCTAGGCGTTGTGATAGGCCGTCGGTGCGCAGACCAACTAGATTGTTTGGGTTGACATGGATGTTCTTATTTTCTTTGTTTGCTCTTCCGTCGATATGGATATGTTACTGGTTTGTTTATCAATGTGATCCCTTTATTGACAAGACGCATCCGCCGGCAATGGTGTTGCCCCATCAACCCCCAGCATCACCCCTCCACTGTTTATGCCTGAAAGAAACACTTGATGGTCTCCTGCTTTTGCTTTATGGCCCTCCATTTTCGTCACCAAAAGCTCACTATGAATATTGATGGGTTGTATGGTCTGAGATAACATGAATGAGTATCCCCTTCATTGAATATCCATGGGCTACTGTCCACAAGCAACTGTGAACCTCCTTCCTTCCTTTCTAGGATTGTACATAATCCAATGTGAACTATGGTGAGTACAGTACACTTGCTCATACATCAGGAAATCACATGCAGTGCTCTTTTAATTTAACCTTGCAAAGTCTTGGGAATGCCCAGATTATAAAAAGTTTGTCCTAGAGATTGAAATCTCATCTTGTGCACTTGGCCTTGATCACTCAAATCACTCGTCGTTGTCATAAGCCTTTCATTGTCGTTCCACCCATCACACTTGGCAACAACTTCATATGTTCGTCTTTCACATCTGGTCATTTCACATTTTGGATTCTCATATCCACCATATCCACCAGAAGCGGATTAAGATGGATTGTTTCTCTCCTCCATGGTGTGTCGCAGCAAACCCTCCTACATTACTGGCTCTACACACAGAACCCCTGGGGTGAACATACTTGCTCCCATCTACCTACTCATCACCCACACCACTCAACTGTTTTACAACAAGCATCCAAGTTTGATGATACACCATTCATCCTCACAACTGATGGTTGTAAAATGGGTTTTGGTGCTATGCTTTCCCAGCACCACACCACCCTCCCTAACGGGGAGACCATCACATCCATTCACCCAGTGGGCTTTGGCTCCAAGTGGACATCACCCACCAAGGAATGTTACAAACCATACATCCTGGAGTTTGCAGCATTGAAATTCAGATTTGATCATTTTAGCAACATAATATGGGGCTTCCCAGTTGAAATTGAAATGGATTGCATTGCACTACATGATATGATCAGTAATGTTACAACAGCCACAGGAAGTGACTGGCGTAGACTCGAGGGGCGTAGCTCTGAGGGTTGAAGGTTCAAGGGTTTGAGGAGAAGGTCCAACAACCGTGGACTGCTAGTGGTTCTAAGGGTTTGAGGGGACATCCACTCGATGAGAGTGACAGGGGAGCAAGCAAGAGAGCTACTATTGGGAGCCTAGTAGGGTACAAGGCAGGTATCAAGTAGGTCTAGCTCAAGGGTCAAGGGCACCAGCAGCAGCTTAAGTACTACAGGAGAGAGTTTAGGGGAGGCATAAGGCATATCACTAAATAAGTGAAATGGAACTAGATAGAAGGTGATGGAAGGAAGTGATGACAAATCAAGTGGAACATGATGGAATGTGGTGGAAGGTGGGTGAGTCATTGTGAAGAAACGAGATAAGTCCAAATGGGGCTTAGCTAAGTTAAAAGAGAAAGAAAAGGGAAGAGATAGGGGTGAATCGTAACATTACCCCCCAGTTATGGCAAAGCTACCAGATTTGCATTTTCTTAAAAGTAAAAGTCCAGATTGACTGGTTCACCAGTCATGTTACTCATGGCATCATCATCGAAGCTGTCATAGTTGTTGTTGCTAAAGGAAGGAGACAGGGTGCAAGTGAGGGAAGACTCAGTGGACAATGATGGGGGAGGCAAGATAGGTCATGGCATATAGCGAGGTGACAACAAGGTTCTGGGGAGAGTGAACCATCCTGGGTCCGTGAGGGTGGATGCAGCATCATCAACATCAGGGTTGGTTGCAGTCGCAAGTGGGGGTGCCGGGTTAGAGGCCATGGTGGACCTGAGGGAGGTACTGCTAGAAGCAGCAGAAGTGGGTGTGCTGAGGGTTTTAGATGGGGAGCAGGGACAATGAGGGCAGTGCTGTTGGTTATGTCCAGGGACGAACTTGTGACAATAGGGGCATTCATAGAGGTGGCAGTCTCATTTAATGTAGCTGAGATGGTGGCACAAGTAGCAGGCGTCACCATAGCAGGGGTGACTGGTGATGAGGATGGCATCTAGTTGGAGATGCATGCTGTCTGCGATGGCCTGCGTGTGTTGTCTGACATCAGAGATGGGGTGTGGACTGAGGACTACAGGATGGATGGAACCACTGGAGGACAATGAAGAAGACTGTTGTGAAAGCAGTCTGGGAGGAGAAGGGGCAGAGGTGGCAGGATGCCAAGGATGAGGAGGAGCTGGGGTAGGTATGCAGGTGGCGAGAGCAGGGGTATTGTTACGATACAGTATATGTGTGCCTCCGTTTTCCTTCTTTCCTCATGTTTCTCTACATTTGCCCTCCCTGGAATGCTAACACCAGGTCGAGATGACTTCCTTCTCCTCTTTAGTCCAGTTGGCTTTAGCGTCATTGCATTACCTTGAATGCACTCCTCACGCTGTTCCTTCTTCTTATTGCCGGTAGGGGACATGCACTTACGTCTGACTTATTCATCTATGGACAGCCTTCTCCTCTAAGTAGTTCTCTCGCACTGCTTACATTTCTCCTAACAACCATCATGACTTGTTTGTGACTCAGTTGTTCTACCACCTTCTATGATGTTCTATAGATTGGTCATCCGCAGTAGTTCGTGAGTACTTTTACCGATCTGCCTGTACTTCTTTCCTCATTCTTGATCTGCACAATACAACATTCATTGTACGTTCTCAAGTCTCACTTGCCCTCAGTCTTGTTCGACTCAAGGAACCTCTGACCCAAGACCCCCTGACTTATCTTCTGTTGTAGCTTTGTTCTATCGAGGACATTGTGTCTCTTCGTGAGTACCTCCCTCGAGACAAACAGAGTATGCTCAGAGTATAACATATGTTTCGCGTAACAAAGTCGGTTTTCAAGAGCAGGAAGAAAAGTCTTGCCCAGGGGGGGATATGACCAGGGTTCATATCCAAGAAGTAAGGAAAAAGGGGAGGCCTTGGTAGAGCTGTGTGGAGCGGAGTTGTGGTGGAATTCGGTGGTGGTGATGTACTCTGTCCATCTTTGGGGGTTGTTGGAACAGAAGATATGGAGGTAGGTTTCAATTTCCTGATTAGTTTGTTTGGTCTGGCCATCAATCTAAGGGTGATAAGCAGTGGAGAGGCGGATATCATAGTTGAGGAGTCTGGCCAGTTCCAGCGCGAAAGTGGAGGCGAATTGAGGGCCTCTATCCGAGATGATAGAGTCATATAACCTGAATTGTTTGTAAACATGTTCAAAGAAAAGTTTGGCGACTCCAGCGGCGTCAATAGTTTTAGTACAAGGGCACAGAATCACCCCCTTCATAAGGCTGTGGTTGACCATGACCATCAGAGAGTCAGAGCCGGCAGAGAGGGGAAGATCGGTGATGAGATCAACAGAGAGTTGCTGAAATGGAAGTGAGGAGGTGGAGGCGATTGGAGTCAGAGGGGGGCGAGTTGGGTGAGTATTAACTTTGTTCTGCTGGCAGACAGCACAACCAGAGACAAAAGCATTGACAAAGGAGGATAATCCAGGCCACCAAAAGTCACGTTCAACAACAGCCTTGGTGTGGAAACGACCCATATGACCTGTAGAAGAAGAGAAGTGCAAGGTGTAGATGATGGAGTGGCGAGAGGACAGAGGTATGTACATACAACCCTTGAAATAGAGGTGGCTGTTGTTGAGAGTCCAATCAGCTAGAGTCGAATGGGGAAACAATGGTGAACCCTGCTGGAGGTTGGCAATGGTGTGTAACACAAGAGGGTCAGAGGCAGAGGAAGAAGAGATTTTGTGGGTGAGAGTAATGTCAAGAGTGTTGATGACCATAGGATCTGGGCAAATGGAAGCGTCTGCATTATCGGCGGTAGTATCCAGATGATCTCATCGAGAGAGGGCGTCTGCAGGAGCCATCTTGGATCCAGGTGTTACCTTCCAGACAATGTCAAAATCTTGAAGAAACAAAGCCCATCAAGCCTGACAATGAGAGAGTTTGCGAGGGTCTTTGATATAGGAAAGATTTTTGTGATCCGTGATGACGGTGATCGGATGATCGGTTCCCTGAAGGTAATGTTGCCATTCAGAAAGAGCGAGGATAATGGCAAGGAGTTCCCTGTCATAGATGTCATAGTTTCGCTCCGCAGGGGTGAAGGTTTTCAAGAAGTAAGCACAGGGATGGGGGTCGCCATTGGCATCATCTTGCATGAGTACTGCGCCAGCAGCCAAAAGGGAAGTGTCGGTCATGAGTGAAAGGGTCATGAGATATCAGGGATACAAAGGACAGGGGCGGAGGAGAAAATGGACTTGAGGGTATCAAACGCTTTCTGTTGGAGCGAGGTCCAAGCCCAAGGTTCATCTTTCCGGGTTAACAGATTCAGGGGAGCGACAATGTTGGAGAAATTGGGAATGAATTTGTGATAGAAATTGGCGAAGCCTGTGAAGGATCGTATTCCTTTGACGGAAGTAGGAGGTTTCCAGTCACGGATGGCATTGAGTTTCTTTGTGTCCATTGCGACCTGTCCCTGCCCAATGACCATCCCAAGATACTCCATTGTTGGGACATCGAAGGTGCATTTGAAGATTTTTAAAGATAGATTGTGTTCGTGTAGGTGGAGGAGGATGTGACGTGTTCATTCATGGTGAAGAGAAAGGGTGCCTTGGGTGCAGATGCCTAGATCGTCCATATAGATTTTGAGCCAACGTTCCGCAATCATGTCTGCAAAGATGTGATTCACGAAGGATTGAAAGGTCACTGGAGCATTGCAAAATCCGAAAAACATGATGGTGGGTTCGAATAACCCGAGGGGTGTGATGAACGCAGCTTTCCATTGGTCCTCTTCTCGAATCCAGATGTTGTTATATCCCCATTGGATGTCGAACTTGGTAAAGAAGTTGGCGTCTTTCATGTCATCGATGAGTTCCAGGATGAGTGGTAAAGGATATCTGAAGCGTCGGGTATGAAGGTTCAAATGTCGATCATCTTGGCAAGGACGAAGGGTTCCATTTTTTTTTGGTACGAAAAAGAACGAGGATGCTTGAGGGGATTTGGAGGGGATGATACGTCTGGTTGCTAAATGTTCTTTGACAAATGCCTCGCAAGCAGAAAGTTTGGCAGGATTTAAGGGGTATATCTTAGCTATCTTTGGGGTGAACGTAGGGAGGAGATCAATGGTGTGGTCGAAGGGTCTATGGGGTGGTAACTTGGTATGCATCTTTTCCGAGAAGACGTCTGTGAAGTCTTGGCACCAATTCGGAACCGGTTGTTCCGTTGGTTTCTCAGTTTGAGCGATTTGGGTAGAGCTGGTGATCTTGTTGATCGTTTCACCATTGTGCCACAGTTCTCGCTTTCGAAGGCATTGTGATATCTTTCAGTCGGCTTCTAGACCAAGCCACCAAAGGAGGTATCTTTGTGGGATGTGTGGATCATCAGATGTTGGGGATGGTGGTCGAGGGATTTCAAGGGTATGAGCATTCCAGTTGATGTGGGGATTCCACTTTCGAAGCCAAGGCATTCCCAGAATGATCTGTCTTTTCCCAAGACTGAGTACCATTGAGGTCTATATCATCGGAGAAGGAGTTGTGTTG
>JBBPOF010000094.1:0-49552 GCA_038091315.1 Porphyrellus cyaneotinctus | reverse complement strand
CTGAAGTCTGTGGGAGGGCTCGCTGCACATTGTTTATTTCCGTGTTTCACCCGCTTGGGACCAGGAACATGGATTCCTATTATTTTTTGGCGGACACGAGAGGTGAGTCGAGTTGAGGTCGCATACCTATTGGCAAGTTGCGATCGTCAGTCACCAATTTGACCGTGTCAATAATTTATATAAGCAGCACACTGAAACAGTCACTGGTCCAAATCGGGAAATCCCGGATTGTTGTCTCGACTCAAGTCAAAAAGTGCGCAGCCAAGTTGTGCTTGGCAAGTTTTTATTATAAATAAAAACTGCAGCGTTCTTTTCTCAACTCAATCACTCGTAGAGGAACGCGCGGTGGTCCCCGTCGCCGAATCCGAGAACCCCCATCCATCCCTCCAACCCGAGTCAACCTCGTCCGATTTATGAAATGTTGAGGAACTACCTGTGGCGTCAACGGACCAAGTTTGAGGCAACGCTCGCGTTCTCTATGCTGGAGCCTTGGGAGAAACTCTTGTCCAGTACGTGCTCGTTCCATACTTGGCACACTGTCGTTGGACCAGACCTCTTATGGAAAGCTTGCAGTGCTTATTTTCACGTTTCTCGCCCTTTTGCTCGCCTCTGGGCTGTACCAATATCTGCCGCAGCATGTGGCCATCATGCACCGGCGTGCGACCTACTACTTGTTTGGTCAAGACGGTGATGACCGGATACTGCGGCATTTCGTTGACCCTTCGACGCTGGGGGAACTGTGACGCTCTCGAGAAATGGAATACTGTAAGTTTTGCACGGCTTCGCAGGTGTACGAATGATGAACGTTAGACAGCATTCATCTCATTCAAGCGCTTCTGACATTGTTGACTTACACCACACTGCAACTACATATATCATCTACCTATTCCCTTCTATACTGCGTATACCTTAAGTTTAGTGATTTGGTTCCGCAACTTTAAGATCACGACGGATGTATGTGTACTCTGACCTGGCTTGGGGTACCCCATGACCAGAAATGCATGACCTCGCTGATCTACTCACGCTCGTACACAACAGATCGAACGGAGGGGTGGTGCCGTTGTCAACCAAGAGAGCGAGAGCGCACAGAGTCGCGGACGCGGCAGCGTGGCTATTGAAAAAGGTCACCAGTCTGTTCGACTCGGTGTGGTGACCAGGCTCTGATTGGATAGGAACACGTTATTACGGCACTCTCCCATTTACTGGTCCACACCGCCAAGTGTGCGCCTCTTTCTTCTTTCCCACAAAACCCACCCATATGTCGCGTAATTCCAGCCGCATACGAAACTACCTCTGGAGGCGCAAGCTCGTCATCGAAACTACGTTCGCCATCAACGCTCTAGAACCTTGGGAGAAACTCATTTACTGTGCGCTCTCTCTGTTCACCTCTTTTATGCCGCCTCGTTCATCGCCCGCCCATTGTCGCGTAGTCTCTGTCTTATCGCTCTTGGCATTTCTTCTGTTTAGAGGCGTGTGCCGCATATTTCCTTCCCAGCTTTTCGTACTACAAAAACGCGCGTCATATTACCTATGGGGCCATGATGCAGACGACCACCTCCTAAGACATTGGGTCGCCCCACCGGCGGTAAAAGATTTGTAGTTTTGCATGCACACGATGGCTCGAGGACGTGAGTCATACCACCCCTCTTTCGTGCCAGTCCCTTGACGTTCCCCGTCCTTGCAGTCTCGGTCTTTTTCGTTTAATGTTGTACCACCGTCGTATGAGAAAGCGTGCCGATACGACCTCTCTCTCTTGCCCCCTCCCTCGCCGCGCGGACCCTTGAATTTTGCAAATTCGTCGCATACAATGTCACCACCCATCACTTGTTCAGCATATAATATACTATCCATTTCACTTAGCTGTCACCTCTCTCGCGGAGAACCGTTTCGCAGGAGTTGCTCGTCATCAGTGTTTTCAGAGGTTGATTGCATATACCGGGCCGCGACGATCACAGTCAACTCTCAAGACTCATCCACACTCAGGACTAGGACTCAGAGTAGCTCTGTAGTGTGACCTCGGGTGTAGGCACGGATGCAATCACAGTGTGACAGCATTTGATCGGCGTCTATGCTCCCTCGACTCGGGAGGGTGTGATTCCGAACGTCGTTTCTGACTGTAAAGGTTTTGACATTGTTATATGCTACAGGCAGTCATGATGTGGATGGAATGTAATATGAATACATGACCTGCCGACCAAAACTGCATTTGTGCATTGATTGCTTGTGTAGCCCTCGAGGCATCCAGCGTCTAAATGGGTTGAAATAATTTTCCATGGGCAGGGGGTTTACGATGATGGATAAACTATCTGCGATCTTGAAGGAACCTTGAAAGGAGGTCAGATGTACGACGCCATGCTGAGGAATTGTCCGTGTAGCCAGTGGAAAAACGTTGCTCAGGGACCGGTCCCTGGCGATGCAGCCTTTCAATTATCGTGGCTCTTTTAATATAATATTTATAATAAGTCGTAGGTGGCGTGGTGCTCGTTCATGAGGTTGCAAACAAAACGCGTGAAATGCATGCATACAGCGGGGTCAAACAGGCGGAGGCGAAGACCGCAGGTGACCTTGGCCATCCCATTTCTGGAATATCGGGTCGTCCGCTTTCGTGTCTGGGTGGATTTGGAACTTGCCTTCCCAGAGCGCAGCAGACGACCTCGAGGGGTCGTATCTTGCCGGATCCGAGAGCGTGCCACGAGTATGTGGTGCCCAACCTGCTCCGATCGATGATGCTATCAAGGTCGGGACCATGGTCATGATTGAAGGTCTGATCAGAGAGCGTTAGAAGCGAACGAGACCACGATCGGAAAAGAAAAGACGACGAACAGTGGAACTCTACGGTCTTCATGCACACGTCCTGCACGACTCTTCCACACAAACGATGACGAACGCAGGCGACCACCACGAACATTCGCAAAGGTCGCCAGGTTGTCACGGACCAACTCAATAGCTTCGTTCCATTCTGCGTCAGGTTTGATGGTAGGAAGCACTTCGGAGCTCGGCAGGAGCCTCAAGAAGACGAACATTCGTTGAAAGGGTTTGTTTGGCAAGAGGCGTACGAGGGCACCCAAGGGGATGGACACGACACCAAGGGCAACAGAGATACCCCATTCACGACCACCAATGCGAGTAACCTGAAAGGCAGCACCGCCCACAAACACGATGATGATCTGAACGACGAACTCTACGGGATGGTGATTAAACGAAGAGATCGAAAGACATAACGGTGTGAATTACCAACGAGTGTGATTACGGCGAAATAATGGTTCTTCAGCAGGCCTGCACAGACATTGAGCTTCCGGTCCAATCGTCTGGAATTAAGGGAATTGAATATTTGTGCGAACACAAAAGTGTTGAAAACTACGGTCTGGACAACCGTGGCATTCGTCGGGGTATTCTCCAGTCCAAGAATCTGCAGGCCAAGAAAGTGGAGGACAAGCGTGATGGTGATCTGATAAGCCGATTGGAATAATATCTGTTTGTACATGTCGACGGTGAACAGTGGTGCGGTGAGCTTGTCTGGCTTTCTGTCGAGCAGGACGGGGGATGCAGGATCGGTAGCAAGTGCGAGAGCAGCGAAAGTGTCCATTATAATGTTGATCCAAAGCAATTGGACAGCCGACAAGGCGGAAGTTTCTGACGTAGATACGATGGCTGTGACAGACGTGACGACAACGGCAGTGACATTGGTGGAGAGCTGGAACTGCAGGAATTTCCGCACGGCGTCGTTGACACAGCGGCCCCACATAATAGCTTTGACGATGGAAGAGAAATTGTCATCCATAAGGACGACATCGGAAGCATCTTTCGCCACCTCGGTGCCAGCAATACCCATAGAAAAGCCGACGTGCGCCGTTTTCAGCGCAGGTCCGTCGTTTGTACCATCGCCGGTGACGGCGACGATCTCGCCTAGGGAGCGCAGCTTTTCAACAAGAATCTTCTTGTCTTCCGGTGAGGAACGAGCAAGGACTTGGAGTCTAGGCACAACTTCGAGCATTTCTGCATCATTCAACTGCCGAAATACCGGCCCTTCCATGATAATACCGCCGGCTGTAAAGATCCCGCATTGTGAAGCGATAGAACGGGCAGTGAGGACATTATCGCCGGTGCACATTTTGACAGCAACACCAGCTTTCTGGCAATCTGTAACGGCTTGTTGAACACCATCGCGTAGGGGATCTTCTATGCCAAAAATGCCGATGAGAGTGAGCTCGCGAGCGAGAGCTTCATATGGTATCTAAATAATAGTTAACAGAAAACAAGAATGAGATCGATTGACACACATCTTCGTCTACATTCCGGTGAAACCCCGGTGGAGGCCAGCTGGCGAAGTCACGATAGCAGATGGCGATGGTTCGAAGCGATTGATTAGCGTAGAAGATGATTGTACGGGAGATGTTGACTTCAGCGTAGGTGTCAATGGCCATCGTTTCAACAGTCGCATCCTCGTCGCTTCTTTGATCTGCGTCTGGTGAAACAATAACGTGACGAACGCACAGTTTCGTTAGGATCTCACTAGCCCCCTTTATGTAAAACCGATGGTTGCCGTTCTCCAGCTTGACTACGACGCCCATAGCTTTGCGATCGCTGGAGAAAGGAAGCATTTGAACAACATCGGCTGCGTCGCGGAGCTCCTTGTGACTAGGATAATTGAGCTCCTTGACGAAATTCAGGAGTGCTACCTCAGTTTTGCTACCAATAAAGACCTTGTTGTCGGTCAGGGGATCCACATCCTCAAAGGCAGTCGTGTTGAGGGCAATAGCTGCGTTGAGGAGTTTGCGAAGCTGGGGTGAAAGGGCAGTGTTGATTTGGCTTTGATCGACACAGAAATCCTGGGTCTGCCCAGATACTCCAGAGTCGGTACTTCTGCGAGAACGATTCTCGTCGAATACGTTCGTCCTGGACTGATTGTGCTGAAGCTGTCGTGCGAACTTGGCATGAATACCAATAGACCCTGCAACGACGGTCATGACGTTTTGTGTGAGCGTGCCAGTCTTGTCCGTGCAAATGACAGACGCGTTCGCCATAGTCTCGCATGAACCGAGTACACGGACGAGCAGATTCTCCTTTGTCATACGTCTGGTAGCGAACGCGAGAGCAAGTGTGACAGCGAGGGGAAGACCTTTAGCAAATGTTAGTCGAAGTTAGCCCCTAGCAGTGCTCCACTCGCCTTCAGGAACCGCAACCACAACGAGGGTGACGGAGATAACAAGAATCTGTACGAAGGCTATGCCCTTCTGGTTTGCAGTCCTTGATCCATTCAGGGTCAGATACTGAAAGACACTCCTGGAAAGAAAGACTAACCTAGGAGGGTTGCCGGTTCCCAACTGGACGAAGAATCGTATCATGAGAGCAACAAACAAAACAAGGCCCGCTACGCTCCCAGCTTTTGCAATCAACTCTGCAAGAACATTCAACTTGAGTTGCAACGGAGTATTCTCAGTATCAGTACGCAAAGCTGAGATGAGATGAGATACGTTGGAAAGGTGAGAGATAGGATTCCTCACCCATCATGATTCTTCCATTAAAGCTTTTGACTCCAACTGCGACAACGACGTATTGACCGACGCCCTCCAGTACCTTGCTACCGCTGACGATGAAACAATCCATGTGTGATGAACTGGGTAGTAGATGTCTCGGCTGCCCTCCGGTGACGCCGTCATCTCCGGTGCTTACGCTGTTCTTTGCGTTTTTCAGCGCCAGGCAAGTTGAATATGGTGCCTTCTTAATGGCGTCCGCCTCGCCGGTAGCGGCTGATTCGTCACACTTGACGTTATGCCCGGAAATAAAGATTCCATCGCAGGGAACCACCTCGCCCGGTTCCAATAATGCAATATCACCGACCACGACCTCCTGCGTGACACGTACATGTCAGTAGAAATGACTGACCTCGTATGCAACATACCTTGATGTCAATGAGGTGCGTCCCGCCATTACGAATGACCTTGATGGCACGCTCATCCTTCTTTCGATTGAGTGCCTCGAACTGGCGTTCTTTTTGCCAGTCATTGAGAGAGCCGACGATAACCTGGAATTGTGATGACGATGGGGTGCAGATGAACCAGGAGATAACCTACGACGATAAGAATGGCAATGATGATGGCAACGCCTTCGACCCAGTCGACAGGTGGTTCACCAGCAGGGCGCGCCGTCCCAAAGTCCTGGAACAGGCCTAGCGCCAACGACACCACCGCAGCTATGGATAACAAAACCTGAAACGAGAATATGAAGAAATAGGAATACAAAAGCAGCGTATTGGCGTACCAAAACCTTGTCTTTGAGTGCATACCACATCAAACCAAGGAGGGATGTTGTCGGGCGATGTGGCAAAAGATTTTTACCGTATACCGCCTGGCGGTCTTCCAAGGAGGCAGTGTAAACGTCAGGTGTTTTACGCATATCGTGACCGTCCACGGTCAAGGTCAAGGGAGGCGGTGAATCGTCCGGAGCAGTAGGGAGAGACTTTGGTGCTTGGGAATCGTGTCTTTGGGAAGCGCCATCTCCAGCACCCAGAGTAGCATGGGACGGACTATCCCCGTCATGGTTGAGAAGCAAGCCACGGATCGGGTCAGTTCCGAGGCCGTGGAGGATGGCAGTGGTACCACCGAGCTCTTGAAGCGCGTCCAAGTCTTTTGGATCCAAAAGGCTTGCAAGTTTATCCGGATCAAAAGAAAATGGACCTAGGTCGGGTGGGGGATCCTGGGACGACGACGGGGGAATGGGGTGTTGTGTCTGAGAATGAGTATCGCGGTGTGGTTGGGTTGAAGGAAGGGGAGAGCTGTCGCGGGACAAACGATTAAGAAGTTTGGATGAATCAGAGTCGTGGTGCACGTGAGAGGCGATAGTTAGAGAAGTGGCATCCGATTTGGGACGACGGATGGGAGAGAGATCAAATGCGGCTGGGGTGTGATCTGCTTCTGTTTCGTCGACGGAGCTGTGACCATCGTGTGAACTGACAAAGGTCGCTGTGCTAGCCTTCCTTCGATGAGGGGTCCTGTCTATGGCAGAGGGACTGAGCAGTTGGAGGGACGAAGCGCCAGAGCGTTCTTCGGGTCTGTTTTCTCTCAAGGCGAGGGACGTCGCAAAATGGACAGAAGACTGGGTTGAGAGAGTGGGGGATGGAGGAGGGAGGACGGATGTGGCGTCATGGGAGGAAACAAAGGTGAAGGAGGGAGAGGGGGAGCGGGAGAGGTCGAAGGACGAGCGGTGGACATTGGAAGGGGGATACGGGGAGAGGAGGTCGTGAGGATGGGGGAGAGGGGGCTGGTCGTCTACGAGGGAGAGTTTGGAGGAGAGATCGGTGGTGACGATCGCGGGGATACTTGGAGAGGCGGGAGACATCTCGGGGGGAAAGGGAGCGGGCGAGTGGAGGAAAAGGGATATATAGTAATATAACCTTGGACGAGAGATCTGCAGGCCAAGCAACACAGAACACAGAACATTCGAATCGAAAACACAGCCATGTTCCATTCGGAAGCAACCAGGGGGCCACACCACCGCACCGTGACCAACCTCCGCGAATGAATACATGCGAGCCGGTTCTTCACGTTTGGTTTAAATACCCTCCCCGTTCCGCTGGTCCCGCTGAGCCGTTCCGTTCGTCTTACTCGGTGACCACAGGCACTCGTCCTTGTCTGGTCACCTTCCCATTTGGGTCATTGATCGTCGCGGGCCGAGCGACGTCATCCAGTCCCACCCATTCCCGAACTTGCACGCCCCTTGCCCGTGTTTGATGATGTACTCCTCATGCTCGCCGCTCTGTCCCGCGGTGCCCATTTCGTACTCTGATTCAGATAATCATCATCGCCAATTTCCCAGCCTCGATAAGCCACCGGCGACCGATTAATCATTCACGTGTTACATATGATCTTACAGCGTGGTCTTCGACTGCACCACTTAGGTCTACGTCACACTCTGCGGCCGGTACTCTTGGGCGCCCGTGCAATCTCGTTTCGCATATGTTGCTACCCGACCCGATCTCACAGGGACCCCTTGGCTGACATGTCACTGCGCTTGAAACGTTCGAGGCTATGCGTTCCTTTCCGTCACCTCTTCTGGCTCATCAGCCACAATGTTGGCGTCGCATCAATCCAACTTGGGGATGATTCACACCGATCCAATCTTTCCCACCTGCGATCAATCCATTTTTCCATTCGCTTGCTTCAAGGCTCCGAATCCACGCTTACAAGGCGTGTTGGGTCGTCATTCGTCACTTCAATCTTCCTTCTAATGGTTGTACGTCGTTCATCAATCTGACTTTCAGCGGTTGTCCGCTGGGAAATCACATTCCTTTCTTTCCATCCCAATCCGCTTGGCCGAAAACGGCAAGTCCAGTAATCGACACAGCCCGTCACCCCGTTCCATGCAGAACATTCCATGTTTTCAAAACCGCATCCAAAGAAGTCTATAATTACGTCGACAGGGCCAAACATGCGCTAAGCTATCGAACTTTCTCCCTATTTCGGGAAATAAGACACGTCTTTATCGCGGCGGAAACGAAAACTTTTTCACATTCCAATCGTTCCAACTAGAGAAATCGTGGACCGCTTGAACATTCGTCAATCCCATTCGATAAAGCCCAAGAAGTCTCCTCCACTCCCGATAATGTTTGCAAACGCACGTTCACCTTGGAGGTAAAGGGCTTAGCCTGAAACCCCGTGGGTCTGATTCTCAATCAAGGATTTTGAAACAAAAGAGCTGCCTTATCGTGGAAATCGTAGTAGGCAAACAGCTCCATCGTTATCGTTCCTTCAGATGACCCGGTATGTATCAGGTGAGGAGTCCCGCTACCAAGCACCATACAGGAACAACACGGTGGACCCCGTCTATGAGGTTTTGGAAAGGTGAGCGTGCCATCTGTTTCACGCTCCAGATAACCGCCCCTACTAAATCCATGACATCCACGGTGATATAGATCAGTCAAGGCTATGACTTTCTGATAGGAACACTTCCCACTAGGTAAGAGGATTCTCGTTATGGGCGGGCACCAATTCCTCACGCTACTCCCGTACCCCTTTAGTCGATATTATACAGCCCCTGGTCGATGCTGGTCTCCATCGCTTCTCCCAATACCACCGACTCCCCACTGACCGGTGAATGTGATGCCTCCGTCCACCGTGGAGCGCACTGCAGGAAAGGCACGATATTCGCGCTCGATGAATGCGTGCGCCGTCTTGGGTATGACACCACCTATAGTACTTGGTCTCCACATGCGGATATTTCTCATCGAACGGATCTTAAACTGTCATTTGAAGGGCGTCGTTCTGTATATGACACCAGCCGTTGGATCAGCTGGGATGATGCTGCAAACACGCGTCCATGGCGGGTGGCAGCTTTGAGGCGATCGTGGGCACGAATACGACCCATTCAAGCGTGATTCAACAATGACACCGTGCCGCCAATGATACACAGCCCAAATTGCCATCAACGATGACGGCCTATACGTGCGACGACCTTGAGGGCGAGCTCGCCAGAACGCCATTGGCTTTTGCGAAGTACTGCGTCGATGTCGAGCCCTGCATCCCGATTTTGAGTCAAATTGGAGACCAACGCCTCATCGGAACGAGAACTCTGACAAAGAATGTGTGCCCCAACTTGACGTCCTCGTCCGACGGCACGCTACAAGCACCAGTCCGGAACTGAAAAAAATAAGAATTAGGGTACTGCTGCGGCGAGGTTGCCACAATACAGAAGTACCTTGTACTTCGCCAGTGAGAGAAAAAAATGGTTTGAACGATGTCACCCCAGAAGTCCCGCCGTGTCGCCGCGTCATCTTGAACATTCTATTGGAAGCTTTCCACAAACCGGCGGGGTTTATAACGCGAACCGTTGGCGCAGCCCACCGGACGGCCCCAAAAGTGAATCAAACCGAGCCAGCTTATGGATATGCCGATGCTGTCAGAGACAACGTTTATTTTGGCCCCCACAGGTTAGCTGAGCAACGTGGTGACCAGGCAGAGGCAGCGTTGGCACGTTATCCGGGCTGAAGGGCGTTCTCAGGCAAGGAGATATGTAATACCTGTGAGGTCACCAGGATCCCAGCTGAGACGGACTGGCCATAAATCCAAAAGCGCAGCTTGTGTAGGCGTATCTACTTTTTAGCCCCTACTTTGCGCAGCGTGAAATTAAATTTTGCGCTACGTGGTACACGATGAAAAACCAGAATGCCACGATGTCGTCCTCACGCGCGACCCACAAGTACAACAACTCACCAGGAACGATGGCGCTTCCATTACATTCCCCACGCCTGTAGGTCTTATGCGAACGGAACTGACCGCACGTTTTCTACACATTGTGACCAAGTGATTCTTGTGAACTGGAAAAGGCGTAATACGGTATGTGTTGTCTAGTACGTTCTAGAAATTTGGTTCGTCATAAGAACTTGCGTAAAAAAGGAATAATCATATAGAAGAGCCAACGAATAGATATATCTGACGGACGGAGGGCTGCTGGTGCAATATGTAATATCGCCTGCGTTAATCCCTGAATATACGAAGTCACACCTTCCCTGAAGCTTCATGGTGTGGGGCTTACCACCTGCGGGGTAGGTACTTGCCCGTTCACCACGTCACTTCCTGGCTCCTCGTCCTTTCTTTGGGTGAGTTCCGCCTGACCTTCTTTATTGAGATCATCTGGTTCCAGTCGGCTCATTTCCTTAATGAAGCTGGATCCCCAGTAAGCCGCGGAGTACTTGTTGACGTACTTAAACAGCTTGCGATGGTTCTCAGCACGTGTTTCAGCGTCCATCGTGACAGCTTCATGGATAGCGTCCGCAACCTGTTGCGAGTCCCACGGGTTGACGACAATGGACCCATTAAGGCTCTGAGCAGCTCCCGCGAATTCAGAAATGATCATGACACCCTGGCGAGCTTGTTGACATGCAATATATTCATATGACACCTAACGCAACGTGGACGTCAGTGAACGTTGCAGCGAAGACAAGGACCCTTACGAGGTTCATTCCATCCCTGGTGGAGGAGACGAGGCAGACGTCACTGATGGCATAGAGGGCACAAAGCTCATCAAACGCCAAGCTTTTGTGCATGAAATGGATTGGCATAAACTCCACTGTCCCAAAGCGGCCATTAATACGTCCGACTAATTCGTTCACAGTTGAACGCAAGTTCTGATATTCTTCGACGTCCTGACGGGAAGGAACGGCGAGTTGAACCAACACCACCTGCAGAGACGTTAACTCCATGATGTTCTCCGGAGTGCGATGCTTACCTTTCCGATCCACTCTGGGTGTTGTGTGAGGAAAAGCTCAAGCGCGTGCAACTTTTGGGGGACCCCTTTGATGTAGTCGAGGCGGTCAACGCCAACAATGAGCTTCACACCGGCAAATCGCTGTTCCAACTGAGCAATACGCGACTTTACAGAGTCTTTCTTCAAATTCTGTTCGATGTGTGCTCAGCGGGAAATCCAACGAGAAGCACGCAATCCGAACCTCAATGAAGGAACTAGGTTCAATGCCGATAGGGAACGTGCCCACATGTGCCAAGCGCCCTTCAAATTCGACGCCATTAGGCATTGTCGGCAAGCCGAGTATACGGGTGCATGAAGATAAGAAATGGCGTGCATAGTCATAGGTATGGAACCCAATGAGATCGCAAAAGAGTATGCCGAGAAGGATTTCGCGGCGAACGGGAAGGATGCTGAGCATCTGTCAGAGCAATCGGATCGGATACCGGAGCAGATGCATACCGATAAATTTCACTGCTCGGGAACGGTGTATGCAAGAAGAAGCCGATTTTGACGCCCGGAATCTTCTCCGAGTTCAGCGAGAAACCTTCCTCGAAACCTTCCGTGATCTTGGACAGTTCTCGTTTCTGCCATTCCCCGCTCGCTGAACCGTCGACGAGTCCTCGGAGAATCATGGGAAGGAGCATGAGGTGGTAGTCCTGCACCCAAACCATTGCACCGGGAGTGACCTGCGAGCGGATTACTTCGGCGAACTGCAGATTGGCTTGACGATACGCCATCCAGTTTTCTTCATCAAAATTCATCTCGCCGGGGTGGTAGTGAAACAGCGGCCATAGGATGGAGTTGGAGAAACCGTTATAGTGGCGGTCAGCAATGTCATCGTCAAGGTAGACAGCCTGACAAGAGTATTCGTCCATGAGTCGCTTGTTGACATATGGACGGTCCTTTGGAGGAATGCAGAAGCCGGGCCACCCGATCCATGTAAAGCTCAGCGACTTCTTGAAACCAGAGAGAGCGGACACGAGTCCACCAGAAGACATCTTAAAGTGGTATTCGCCCGAAGCATCCTGGGTAATAGTGACGGGAAGTCGGTTAGAGACGACGATGAGATGGTTTCCTTGACCAAAGTGCATGTCGGTGAAGTTGGGGTCGAAGGAGAGGTGAGGGAAGAGTGAGGAAGGCATGGCGGGACAGACCCGGAATTATAAGAGCTACGAGTTAGATCAGGAACCCTACAGAAATCATGCAGGAGAACCAGATTAGGGAGATAATCGGATCTGACTTGTGCAAGTTGACCGGTGCAGTGTTTGAACGGTGTTCCGAGCACCCGACAAGTTCCCACTGGACAATACTCCGAGTTGCCCCATTCATACATCACCAACGAATTGACCAACTTCAAACACCATTGGGATGGATCCCAGATGCACGATACTTTTATTATTCTGCTTTACATATGGTGCACGGGGGTGGTACATATCATACGTGTCGTCATTAGTCGAATAGACCGAAGCCCTGGACAACCTTTCAGCCACAGTAGATAGTGCGTAGCCAAATTGATTTACCATGTCTTCATCAGACTCCTCCTTCTCCTCGACCTTCTCCTCAGCCTTGGCCTCCTCAGCAGCCGGAGCGGCGGCCTCTGTAGCAACAGGAGCGGCAACAGCAAATGCCTCTGGGTTTTCCAGGAATGCCTTGGCCTAGGTAACAAGCATCAGAAAGAGAATAGTTCATTCCGAGACGAGCAAAATTCAGCAACAACGTGAGTAATGCATCATGGGGTTCAGCATTTTCAGTGTGATAAAATGTTCAGAACATCACGAAGAGTCGGCGAATAATGTAGAACTGACCTTTTCCGAGCCCTCGAAAGTGTAATCCGTAGCCAGCGAAACAGAAATAAGGTTCTTGTATGAGTTAACAAGGGAGTGGACCACGGAGACGATCGTGGGGTACTGAAGCGCGAGCGATATGCAAGCGATTGACTTGATGCCGGACAAGAATCGGTCGATAAGTTCCTTCTCGTCAATGTCAAGGACTGAGGGGGAAAAGACGTTCCCAGAGTCGAAAATCTGGACTACCGTCATACCATATGTGAAGGGGGAGATGTTCAGCATGTTCAAGAGGGTAGCCTCAGAAGGTCCGACACGGCTCCCCGCAGTGACGACTTGAATATCTGACACGATTTCAATGGTTCCACGAGCAATCTTTGTGGGGATACCGAGAGCTTGGAAGAAAGAAGTCTTTCCGGGTTCCATACCGGTGTTACCTGCGGGAACGAAGACATCCTTGGGGGCATAGGCACCGGCACGGGCAGGAGCAGCAACCTTGTTGGCAACTATGATTTCACGGATATCCTTGAGATCGGAAGCGGTGAACACGAAGCCAATGTTTCCCTTGACGTGAGGGAGGAGTCTCTCGAACTGAGGGTACTCGGAGAGGATGGAACGAAGGGCGCGGCGGACCATCGTGTTTTTACCCATCAAGACAATACCCTTGCCACGGAGAGCAGTACGAATCTGGTGCATCTGATTTGAACCGACATTGTCCACGTTGACCAAGAAGATAGAAGCTAAGCAGCTGTGGTTGATAAAGTCCCAGCCCAGAGGTATTATGGCACGCACGATACTTGGAAACGAGCTCCTTCAGCTTATTGAAGTAGAGTTCTTTTTGTGCGCGAGTAGCACCCATTATTATGCGTACTTACTTGGGTACGTTATTGAGGATAACGGACAGCATTTATAGCGCGTAAGACTCACATACTTGATGCAGGTGATTTTGAGCGGATAACTAGTGCCTCCCGATTGACCTCTGTAGATATCATTGAGTTAAATGACATTCTGTGAAGCCACTGAACATATACCAGCAGTGCCAATGGATTTTTCAAGGCGACTGGTCCGGAGATGTCAAGTTTGTCGTCTCCCTGAATGACAAGGTTTGGCAATCGATCGCTGTCGGGAATTGCCGTGCCAGTTCTTGAATAAAGTTGAATCTCCGCACTATATTTGGCAGTGTTGTGTCCGTCACGTGACTCCTAATTGTTCACGTGCTTCCGCCATTGGCTTGATGAAATGGAATGTTGCGATGGTGTCTGTCGACCGTCCGAGCCGTTGGCGATCATGACACCAATCCAAGGTGAGTTTGCGCCGTTTTGAATCTTCGTGCACCTAACCGTACCCCAGATTGTACCGCTTTCTCAGCCCACAGACGTCCCGACCTTCAAGGACCCGGTCCATCGGCGCATCCGTGGAGCCAGCAGCCCCTCGAGCAGATTTGGTCGAGAAACTGGATTCCCCAGTCGTTTCCTTACCATCTGCACAATACCTTCATATAGCGGCTTGCGACACTTGCAGACCCATGCGCTCTTCAATCGATACTCTGACGCAGTTTCTATCCCAAGAAAACATTACGTCAAATCGTCCCCTTGCGTATTCACCAACTGCCATTCGCTCTTTTTACTACCGCGCGGGGTCAAGGAACCAACTTGGGATGTTAGATTCCCGGATGCTCACCTTGCTAATAGACTTGTTTGGATCGCTATCCATCGATCCTCGCATATCCGTCGCATATAGGGACCCTCTGTCCTGGAGTCTCTTGAAAGTGTCTACGCGTCGGACTCACTGGGCTTTCGTCCTCAAAGTAGGAAGATACAAATTGGAAAGGGGAATGCCCCTCCAGGATTCTGATCGGTTTTGGTTGATGCATGCTGAACTGGCAATTGTCCAAGCTAAACCACATTTAGATTGTAAGTTTCTATTTCTTTGATTCTGCTGAATGCTACATACGGGCCCCACAGCTCTTTCGGGTGATGCTTACAGTGGCGTTCTGCGTGCGCGTACGCACTACCACATTATCCGTCGTCACTCCCGTCACCCTGAGGTACACGCTCACTACCTTGAGGCGCTTCTAGCTATTCGGGATCCCCGTCTTCTGGACTTTGCTGCTTGCGATCTTTCTTTCCTTATACGGAAGCACCGCGTGCTGCACCCCCGGCTACAACATCTGCTCTATCGTCTGGCTGTCGAATACGGAGGGTTTTTGTCGACCCGATCACAAGAGGCCATTCTTGCCGCACTATGGATTCGTTCTTCTCAAGGAACCAGTGGGACCTCTGACCTTGTACCTGAAAATGGTATAGAAGACACAGCTGTGGACAATTGCATTTCGGATACAACAAAAATTGCTCGCTCCCTCTCTATCACTCTATTCAGCATCGCTAGCAAATTTCCCAATCACGATTCTGCAAATTTGTTTGGTCACCTTTTCTCCGTTTTCTCCCCAGCGTATGCGCTTCCTCTGCGTTGGAGGTCACTGGTCTTGTTCTCCATCTTTAATTCCTCTGAGATACTGCACTTTACCGGAACCCATTGGACGAGCGATCATGGGTTGCCTGAAGTAACTTCGTGTTGGCAAGTTATTTTTGGCCTTGCCATCGTAGAAAAAGTTGTATCACAAGAATCGACCTCTACGCTCGCAATGCAGTCCACGCCTACGGATGGAGTCTTGGAGACAACCCGCACTTTATACCAGTTGTGGCTGCCCGTTATAAAGTCATGCTCGGTGCCTCGGGGTGTTTTTTGTGCGGTTGCCACATCCTTTCTCAGGATAGCAAGCGCTCTGGCGGACGCTGCCTTGTTCCACGACTGTCAAGAGCTTTGTTTTGTGAAGAATAGTTTGGATGCACCCCGGGCTTCGCGAACGTCGGTACCAATTCCTCTTGCTGCTCACTATGTTGCTGCGGCAGTGCGTGTCCAAGGCCCGTGCTTGGACGTGGTACTCAAAGCATTAGAAGCTCTCTCTCTAGATTTGCAACAACAGCATCAGGTCCTCGCTTCCGCCGTGGAAGCTCTTGCACCCATAGATCCATCTCTCGCCTGCACGCTCTACACTGCTGCGCAAGAAAAGGGGATGAACTTTGGTCTTGGAGTAACTTACGCTCTTACCGTGTCTTTTGCTCGACATGGGGCATTCCGCGAAGTTATCCGTTTCCTCAACGATGCTCAATTGCCTCTGGACAGACGGGGAATCCTAATTTCGGCTATCGCACGCGGTCTTCGAGAGAACCCACGAACTCGTCACCCGCCAAGTGTCTTTGTTGCCATCGCCGATGAACTTGCAGCTTTATACCAGTCGCATATTCCGCCTGAACACTTTCGAGGACATCTTGAACAACTGCTTGTTGTTTTAGCCGAGCGCGGTAGAGGCAGCCAGCTACTTCCTGTTTTGCTTTCCATCTTCAAGAGGTCGCCCAATTTCTTTCAGCCACAATTTTTTGTCAGGTATTGCAATGTGTTAGTGCGGCACAGGCAATTTTCCACCGCCAGCACACTCCTTGACGTTATCGCAGCCATGCACCCCAAAATCACACGATCTCTATGCATTCGCACAGATCGGATTGTAATGCAAATCAAGGTATTCCGGTCGTCCAGACGAATCACTCCCCTCCGCGGCCCAACATCGCCTAGACTGTCCTCCCGTCTGCGGCGTCGTCCCTACGCAGGCCTCCCACTTGAAATTTCACTTCAAGGGCTTCTGAAATCGGGACATGTGCTTGCTGCCAAACGCATTTTTGCATGCGCGGCAGCAACAATTTCCTCGAGGCGGTGCACTGCCTTGGGGAACATCTTATTGCACGGGGTATCTCGCCAACCCATGTCACGTAACGGAAGACGTGTTAGAAGAGTCCTTGCGCTGTTGGCAAACCTGGTCGAGAACCACGGTTTTCGACCCGACAGAGTGACGGCTAATATATTAGTTAAGGCTATGATCAACTGGCGGTCGGCATTCGACTCCTTGCGGCTTCGCGAGTTGTTCGATCAACTCGTTAGGGGTGGATATCCTGCTGCTGACTACTCACCATTGCATCCACCGTTTAACACACGACGGACGCAGGTTTCGGGTTCGTCCGATTTTTCAAAGCTCCCACCCTTCGTTTCATTCGAGAAACACACGAGGCCGTTGTTCAAGATGTTCATCAAAGCATTCCATTTGTGTAATGATATGGATGCTGTGAGAAAGGTGGTTGCGATTCTCAAGGTGGAAGAGCACAAGAATGTCGTGGCGAAGGAAGCGAGGCAGAGAGCAAGATCGAGGGGCAGGCTCAAAGCAGGTCAGAGGAGCGTGATTCCGCTAGGTGCCACAGTATCTTCAATTGATTGACGTGTTGATCCCTGAAATGCTGTAAGCTACCACCTGACGTCGAACCTTGATTCGCAAAGTTGACTTTTGTCGAACTGCGTGTTCCTTGCGGTTCGACACGTGTTGTACTTGGCACGTAAATTTGATAAGTCTTCTGCTGAGCTCAGCTGAGGCTGCTTGTCTTTGAAAATAACCTTGAGGGGGCCTTGTAACCCCTAGACCAGACTCGGATACGATGTCAAACCGGATCATTGGTCAAGTGATCGCAGCGTCCGCACCGTAGAGCGCCTACGCCGAAACGCCGTCGCGCTCTCCTCGGACGGCAATCTCGGAAGGCGACCAGGGTAGATGAGACGCCTATGGACCTGAAACCGCACGCCTACCGTTGGAGAGCATGTTTCCCAAGGACAACCGCCTGCTCCACAAATCAAGACAGAGGAAGACGATGTGAAGATGTATTTTCTCCTTGAGGTAATCTACTTCGTTCACAGCACGGACGTTCATGGCATCCGTATGCTATGCCACGATTAAAGTGGAAGTGAAACCCGAGGAAATCGTCTTTGAAAATGCTGTGCGAGACCGGCTAGCTATGACACGTTCGACATCAAGGTCCATCGAAACACTATTGACGCGATTACGACTAGAGACATATGGGCCATGGACCCGATGACCTTATGTACATCAGACTCTTATAGATCTGCATGCATCTCACTGGCCAGGATCCCTGGCTTGTTGTTCAGGTTTCAAGATGACAGAAAGGAGGGCCCAAAAATTATGAGCGTGTTTGTTCTTAGCAGTACCCGACGAGCAGAATGCACAGACATTCAGGGGAATACCGGCAAGTACGACAATCCTAATTTAAATGACCTCATATACTTAGAGATGTATTGGTCAATAGAATCTTGTTTTTCTGATTCGGATGTGCCGTTGCAGCTCGTGATCAGAGTGAATCTCAAAAAATATGTATACATGACAATATGTCATAGTATCGATGCTGGTTTGCAGTGGAGCTGATCTCATCTTATCATGACTTAAAATAACCAAGCGAGATATATACCAAACAAGGTCCATGATGGATCCAAACTACGCGTGTAACAGGCACACAATTTGACAAGAATCGGACAAGTCGATGTTTCTAATCACGGAGTTGCCTGTCAATTCTGTTGGATCCAATTCTTTGGACACTAATTTCTGTTGGAATAAGATGGTGTTACATAGGCATGCCAATTTCCGGCTCGAATTCGAGACCGAGTCTGTTGGATGCTGTTCATAACATCAGCTGTGTGACTAGGTAAAGTTTATCGATGGCACGTTTTTGAGGCGTGATCCTCAGAACGCAGTGTATCCCAATCGTACCACACGACTCACATGTTGTACATTACTAGTTTTTCCGTGACCGAATAGAATGTTTTATTGTCCAAGCATCAAGCTTCATCTCTCTGCCTAGGCTGTTCGACACTTTGAAGGTGACGATATGACCTCTCGAACTTGGATCGGACCATTAGCGCCGTCGTCCTGTCATAGGACGTGTAAGACATCCATTGTAGCATTTCGAAGCCTACAACTCATGCCTAGCCCCTACCGCTTTGTCTCGAGTTCTACTTTCCTGCATCCAAGAGTAGTTACGAAGCGCTGGCGTCGATTCAAGCATGTAGCGCATAGGGTGATGTGAAGAGGCTCAGGTTCTTTCCGCCTGAACGTTGAACCTTTTAATCTAGTTACACACTCTCATTATATCGTAGATTTCGTGAACACATGGTTAGCGTAATAAACGATTCTGAAATTCTTTCATCCTATAGATGCGGGTGAGTCATTGCGATAGCATTCCGTGGAAATCATAACGAGACGTCTAAATAAACATAGTTAAGAGACGGACGACAGAGATCAATCCAACCTCTGTTACGAGCTTACAACCTCCGGTATGCTCGGATCCTCGAGATCCAACATGGATACTTTATCCCGTAAAGTATGAGGCTCAACCTCTCCCGCTCGCGTGCGATCTGAGCCCGAGTCCGACAGCGTGCGCGAACCAACCGTCTCCGTCTCCGTCTCGCCGTCCTCTGCCGTCGAGCGAGATGCGCGCCCGTTCCCGTGCCCCGGTTGGCACGTCGTGCTTTCAGTCCTGACGACCAGATCCGCCGCTGGCGTCGCCCGCAGCTCTTCTTCCTTCTCCTTCTCTTCCTCCTCTTCTTCGATGCTGTCGGACCGAGTCAGCTTGCCGGGTGGCTCAATTTTGGGAAGCACTAGTCGGTGCTCCTCGGCCTCATCAGTGTCGGGAAACGTCACGCCCATTCTGCGTGCAAGCTTGCGTTCCCGGATTCGCGCGAGGCTTAACCGACGTTCTTCCATCCACTGCTCCTCGTCAAGCACTGGTCCCGCCGATCGCGCAACAGTCTCAGTCACCCGCGCGGCCTTCTCACACTGCAGACCTATGCCTGCAGCCGTGAGAACGCGCATGATGGACGTGTGGGAGCGAGGGTTGGGCATGCGATGAGCATAAGTGGCGCTCATCCTGAAAGCGAACCGTCAGTCTGGCTGGCTCGAGTCGGTGACGGCTGTCAACGAAGCTTACCCTGGACCGAGAACAAACTCGCCACCGAGTTGCGTATAGTCGCCAGCTTTCTCCCACACAGGCATACCGACACGAAGAGCGTTCTTGAAGACCATGGCAATGCCACTCACGGTGCCATGGCGCACATAGCCACCTCGCTTACGTTGTGATTTCGGTTCCAATACACGCAAGTTCATGCCTAGCGCTTTATAGAGGCGCAGCGTGGGATCTGTGTAAAACGTGAACGGAGTGCGAAATATTTCTGTAACGAACCAATCAATACCTCACGGTTGGGTATGTAAGTGGCCGTGAAACACGCACGTCTGTATGACTTGATCATGTTGTAGGAGCCATTTCCAATAACGACCAAATTGACTTCGGCATCTTTGAGCATCTTCGGTTCCACGTTCTCTGTTAACGAGAACATGTAGTCCTGACACAAGGGACACCTAAACTTAGTTTCAGCTGGCAGCATCGTTCGCACAATGAAATGAACCTGACAAGAAATGCCTAATGAAGAGGACGATGGTCTTTTGATCTCGGAAGAGTTCACCAAACGGCACACGCAGACCGTTTTCAGCAATGACAAAGCACGAGGCAGCATCAGCGAGTTGCCTGGGGGTCGGCAATACATGCTCATCGAACGGTGGGGAAGGAGAGGACTGAGCCGTGGACGGTCGGGTAGTCTCGATTTTAAGTGGAGAGTTGACAGTGGCACCAACACCACGAGCATCAATGGTTGGAAGGGAACGCGAGTGAGCGTGTGCCGTGGCAGCAGGTGGTAGGGAATATGAAACATGAGAAGTCAAAGAGGAATGACCTGGACCAAGGCTTATAAGGCCGAGTTCCGCATCCGTAAGGGGCTCGTAGACGTATCCAGTGCTCGAGTCGTGAACGGGACTCGAGACGTCCATGGTGTGTAGACGAGTGACGATCTCTGCGGGAAAGAGCGTCGTCGACTTGCGACGAGCGTGAAAGGTGTTCTCTTCTGAGGTGTGTTTGGGCTTTAATGACCGTGCTGTGGAGGGATGTGGATGGGGGAATGACGTATAAGAAGCATTTGTCTGATTCAGGGCCAGGTTATCGGTAGACGGATGGGTCACAATTAGGCGACCCCCGATCTTCTTAGGGAACAACCGGGCAAACTTCTTAGCCTTACTCGGTGCAGTCACATGGTCGTCGGCCGAGAAGGAAGTCAAACGAAGGGGAGAGGACGGGGCGGGACAACCAGCATCAGACTGAACACGCGAGAAGAAAGAATGCACGCTCTCGCTGCTTTGTCCCAAGGAAGAGGTGGGTGAGATGGACAAGGGTTCTGTGGTCAACGCGGGCGTGGATGACAGCGCGTTGGTGAGCATATATGACTGCAGTTTGGAATGTCCGTAAGGTGAGTTTCTGGGTGGGATGGGCATCGTAAGACGTGCTTCTCTCCTCGACACAGCCGAGCGGGAGCGTCGACGTTGAATTGGTACGGGTCGGGTGTGCTCGGGGGCATGAACCTGGCCGTGTCGATTAGAATCCTCTGGCACACTCCCATTGGTGGTCGGTGAGTCTAATATGTTAGAGGAGCTTCTGGCAAATGATGCCGTCATGAAGCCACCCGAAAGCGTGGGTGTTGGAGATGGGACTCGGACCGGGTCAATGTGAAAATATGCCTGATATATGTCTGGTGGGTATTTGCCACCAGTATAAGGGAGGGACGGAAGGTGTGAAGTAGATTCACCGCGAAAGGAGAGAGGGGCGCCAGCACTGCTCAAAGTGCTGGCGGTACGACTCCGAAGGACGGAGAGTGGTGCGAAGGGGTCGCCCGGGTCTGGCATTGGGTAGCGCGCCTCCAACTCTAGGCTGGGAGCAGGCTTCCGTCGAACTCGTGGTTGGTGGGCGGAGGAAGAGCTTGAGTCGGTGGTAGATATAGACATGATAATACAACTTTTGCTCGCCTCAAGCTCGAGACCTGCAGGGGGGGACGGGAGGATGGATTCAGGAGTCAACAATCATATATCTCGGAGTTCTTTATGTACGATTTCCATCGTGTCTTCGGTGAGGAGTACGGTTCGCAGCGAACCTTGTGCAAAGGATTACACGTTTCCGCATCGCCCCCAATTCCCGTCGTCGGTTACCGCGCCTCTTTATCACCAAATTGCGAATGGGCTTCGCAGTGCTTCTGACCCTGACTCAGTGCCAGTACATATAATAATGTTGTACGACTGACCTGGGCAAAAGTTGAACGGGGCAATCCGACATCCAGCAGACGCGGCAATCTCGCGACTGATGCGGCAACTTCCAAGAAGCACACCCAACTCGAGTTCGCCGCCCACGACTCATTTCACACACACGCCGATCGAGCTTATTGCTCAGCAGAGATTCACCTACCCTCTGTAAGTACTTCGTTGTTCCCTCCTGCATGAGCGGAGAATCGGCGGCCCTGTCTCAAATGGCAACGCAGAGATGAACATGGCTCCCAGATATTAATTACAGGGAGAACGTTCTAATGGAACGAGATCTCAAGAGTTAACAGACAGCAACCTTACTTTCCAGCCCATATCCGGGAACCCGTCCGTTCTGACCCCAAGCGGTCAGCACCATTCAGGGACTGGTAAAGGTGCAGGTGCAGGTTGAGCCATGAGCTATGGAAACAATCAGCATCACACCACAAGGCACACGTGCAACAGCTTTCCTTGATGGTCTGAGCAGTAGTGAATACCATGGCAGCCAGCCCGAAGACGCACAGCACGATATCACCGATCTTCTCCATCGGGGTCTTGGCAACCGCCTTGTAATGCAGCATCGCGGGGTATACAAAGCACAATGGGACGCTAGAGATCGAGTCATTCTCCACAAGATGTGCAAGTTCCAGCGACACTTACCACGCAAAACTGCCAATCAAAGCTACGAACTTGTCGAGGTCCGCAGCACCAGCCCAACTGATTGCAGTGCAAACCATCACCAATCCGAAACGGAAAAAGTTCTTAAGCCACTTCACGCGCGGATCCCGTTTACCGCTTCTCACAAACAGTCCATTCTCCAAGATACGCACAGCTGGGAAGAACTGAAGTGGGATAGACAGGAGAATCGCCGCAGAATATAGAAATTGGACCTGTTTCGCCGAGTTGACCAAGTCGTTAAACAATTCTGAGAGGTGAACGCCTTACAGATTGCGTGAATTTATTCGTCTGGTCAAGGTTGACGAGGACGACTGCTTTCACCGCTGATCCAAAAGTCAAATACGCGAGAGCGCCAGCCCCACCAAAGAGCACTTGGGAAAGAATTAAAAATAATGCATAGGTAGACAGCGTGAGAAATAAGTACCGAGTACTCCGAGCATGACACCAGTCAAAGCTTTGGGAAACTTGTGTGGTTCGCGCATGGCATCCGTAATTGGGATCACCTGAACTACTCATCAGGATTGAGGAAGTGAAAATTGGTAATGAATGACATACCAAGCCTACCCCTTCGAACGAGAAAACGGCGGTACTTTCACAACACCGTAAATAGTAGTACATATTTGATAGAGACCGCGACTCACCCAATGAACAAAGGGAACTCTACCGGATTAAACATCTGGATCTGTGCTATGCCCCTGTCACCGATAATGGAAAGTTCGCTTCCAAAGATATAAAGCAGGCCAGCGAGGATGAACACATCTGCGACGAGCGCAGCTGTACTGAGTTTCGCAAGGTTTCTGACGAGGGCCAACGGAAGAAAGATGATCAGCTGAATGAGGATAAAGAATGGCACGGGAAAGTCCGTTGTGCAATGTGTGACTGCGGAGACAACCGCCTGTAAAAGTTGGTTATGCCATTATGATGTTGTTTGATGCAAACGGCTCACTCGTAGATTTTCTGCGACAAAAATGGAGTAGGCTGTGACGAAACCGATTTGAGATACCACAATAGAGAAGAGAATGGCATATCGCATCCATGGTCCGTACAATGCGCCACCAATGTCTGATTTTTGTCTGAATGTTGTACTGAGTCGAAGGATGGGAGACACATACCTCCAAAGGAACCAGAAACGACAAATTTTGCTTGAACCAGGAGTAAAAATGAATATAAAGAAGCCAAAGCGACGACGGTGATAGTGATGATGGAAAAGAGAAGCCCTCCGTTGGCAAATCTGTTTGGTTCGTGGAGCTTAATAACGGAACCCTTGAATCACGAGCAACTTACGCTTTCCCGAGGAACAACACACCGGTCCCCACAAATGATTTCAGAAGCTGGCAAGAAGTGTCGCGTAAGATGTACGAGAAGCCTCACGAGATACTTACCATGAGGACAGCCTGCGGTACGGTTGCGTCACCGTGACCACTGACGGATGCGGCTCGTCTCCTAGACCGAGAACGAGAGCGATCGGCTGACTTCAATAACGGCTGGGTCTCGCTGGTGGAGGGTGCAGTTGAAGGGGAAACGCGTTGATCAGCAGATTCTACGTCCTCGGTTCTATCTTCGTCTTCTTCGAGATCCTCTCCCGCCTAGTAGAAATGTAACCAGTGTACAGGACGACGAAGAAACTCGCTCACGAATTGACCATAGATATAAAGAAAATCGACGAAATTATTGGTTGCCCGTCTTTCACTGTTGCCTTGTTCGTTGGCCTGTAGGAGAACATAGTTTCGCCTGAAACCTCCGGGCTCGTGGATATGTTCGAATGCAGGGTCAGGTGGTGCAACAGATCCTGCGTATGACGAGGCGCGCGGACGACTAAATTGTCGTCTTCGGTCAGCGTGCCACTTGTAAATGTCATGGCTGAGAAAAATGATTATGGGTACGGCCGGAACATGTTAATGTGGAGATGAACTCACGTAACGTCTACGCCCGGTACATGGTATGGAATAGGGAATGTCTCGGATCCTTCTTGCGGGAGTCGCAGAGGCGAAGGGGAGGCCGCGGTTGCCTCGTCTAGGTCGGGTGTATCTCGATCAGAACTGTCGGAAGAGCGCAAGTCAGTGCGACTTGGGCGCTCTCCGTCGAAACGGAGATGGCGTCTGAGAACTCTAGCTTTGTCTTCGGCAGGAAGATCATCCAAGTCTGCTAGTGCACTGTCGATGGCACTTGCTGAAGTTGCACCAGTGGCCGGGCGCTTTGCGCCAATTGCGCTAGAGGATGAACGGTGGAGTCTCGCGGAAAGCTCGTTGTTGCAGCTTGGTGACGCGTTCGAATAGGAACCCACCGACGGGGTGTACCGTGCTGGGATGTTGGGAACGGGGGGTGTTCCAGAATACTGGGCACGAAGGGCGCGGATATCGGGTGTGCCAGAGGGAGTGTAAGATTCCGAGTTGATGGTGAGGGGAGAGGTAGAGCGAATGTTGACTGGTTTGGATGGAGAGGACATTGTGTAGTTGAGTGAAGGTCACCGAGAGAGACGCCCGTCCGTTCGCTTTATCACCCAATTCTTCCCACCGGCCCGGCTTTGTTGATCCATTCCACGACGGGTAGCTCTTTGAATGTAATCGTGATAGTCATAATGTCATTCCTGAACGTGATACATAAAGACTACATAGTCTCCAGACTAGAAAACTGATCAAGGTACATCGTTTGCGAGAGGGATTACAAGATGAGTGAACCAACCCAAGACTCGAAGACAGCCATTACACTTCAGCGCACATACCATCATACAATCCACTAGGATAAAAGGTCAACGGCGTCACTTTCAATCGCTCGTTTGTGTCATCTCCATCAGCTTCGCCGCATCCACACCAGGAAGGCGGGGAGCGACACGACACTTGAGCTCAAGGGGATGCCTGGACGATCGTTCGTGGTCATTTGCATTCTAGAGGCGGCAGACGATACTCACGATATAAGCCCAGTTGTCCATTTGGGGTTCGGATCTATTTCAGCGCCGTCCTCATCCAACGGTTTCATGAACTTAAACATGGCGAGGAGGTGCACCATTGCAATCCACACCGATGTGTCTGCAAAGTGTCTACCGACACTGAATTGATGTGAGTTGCATGATTACGATCACATGAAGATATCTCACCAAACTCTGCGGCCGAAACCAAAGGCGAACGCCACAGAATCGTCGTTGAGTTGGCCATCCGAATCAAAGAACCTCTCCGGGATGAATTCGGTGGGATTGGGATATCTGACCTCATCCCTCGACATTGCCCTAAGTAATAGGCGAGTTATAGTTATACCGCGTAGTAGGGTGGTCTACCGTCATACCAAATATTAGGTAACACCACACAACCTAGACTGCCGTCAGATTACGAACGTGCAAGTAAAAAAAAAGTCACACCTTCAGGAATGTATTGCCCTTCGTACACGTCATTCGTGGTCGTGTAATGCGGCAGGCCTTTCGATCGTATACTGAGTGGCGATCAATACTCCTCACACGTCCACATACCTAACGGGAATACTGGGTGCCATCTCAACGTCTCGCGCAGAACTGCTTCAACATAGGGCAGGGCAGACCTGTCATCGAAGTTGGGTAACCTGTGTGTCCCGATGGCGGCGTCAATTTCTTTCTGGGCCCGCTCCTGGACTTCCGGATAACGCATCATCGCCAGGACGAAAATGACCAAGGTAGATGATGTCTGTTCGGTCGTCAGAGCCCGCACGATGATACGATGGACCACGTACCGTTTCAACCCCAGCTGTTTATTCTCGCGTCAGTCGGCACAGTAAACCAATATAGATCCATACTAACCGATGAAAGCTGTTGCGGAAGAGGACTTCAACGCGGCTTCAAAGACTTCCGAATTAGGTTGTGGGAAACGCTTGAGGGACTCGGATACCATGCACTGCCTAGAGACGCTGGTCGTCTGTTGTGAGGAGTGAACGGCGTGAGCGGATCGATTGAACGACAGAAATGAAATGATTCACCACTCGGTCACGGGCATAACGGAATGGAACTTCCATCATCTCATGCAAATTGCTTTTCGCTTGGGTAGCCAAGCGTTTCAAAGTTGCACCAGGGAACCATGTGGGAAGTTTGAGCACTGAGAATGACTGTCAGCGGGAAGCGAGCATGAATCAAGGAAATTGAAGCCGACGGAAAGGGAAGGCTTCCAAGATTGCGGCAGTTGAAGGTCCCGCCACTTTCACAAACGCAACGATCGCACGTTCCGCCGCCAGTACGAGGGGGTCGTCATTGGGAAGAATCTCATAATCATAAACGGCTGACATGATCACTCCAGAAGAATACCTGGAACAGCCACGATGCTTAGTATAACGTGCAGACTGATGAGTGACGGGATAGCTCACAACTCGATTTGGCGTTGATAACGGTCAGGCGAATTGTAAATGCCGGTTACCAACTGGCGGACTTTTCGCAGTTGAGTGGGGAGAAAATCCTGAGCAACGCCAGCATGAAATGATTGGTGGAACAATCTTCGATGGAGTCGCCATTTCTCCCCGTAGGGAAGCAGTGCACTGTTGAACTCGGAGCCGACTCTGAGCAGGGTGGCGGGTCAGACGATGGGAGGTCTGGAGTGGGAGGCATACTCTTTGTGGACCTTGACTGGCGGCCGATCTGAGTAGACTTTGGATCGTAGTTCAAGCAGCGCTTTGGCCACGTCCGTGGTCTGGATGAGAAGAATTTTTCGACCGACAAGGGTGCAATATACCAGGTCACCTAGACATGAAATGAACATGACTATCGTCGTTTTCGGTGCAAGGAAGACACGGACCGTATGACGCTGCCCATTGAGTGAAGGTAAGCCAAGGCTCTGAAGAGTTTATGTCGAACACACTGCCCAAGAACGGCAAACCCTTTGGACCAGGAGGAAGATTCGACGGACGAAGGGACTTGCGGTTTGCGTAACTGGCGAGGAGGGCTATCGTGGAGACGGTGAAGAATGAGAGGAGTGCGGAGGAGGGTATCGTCGACATTTCTGGCCGGCAGAGCTTGTCGTGTGGGAAGCGAATAGTTTTATCATTGCATTGGCAAGCGAAACTGAATGCATTTGATCGGATCACACGTGACTTACTTGATCACCTCCCGTCATGGAACCCCTCGATTTGATCGTCAGTCTCAAACGTGCAGAACCGTCCATCGTAAAAACTAGATCTGGGAGCGTGTTATCCAGAGGGTTCATCCTCAAAACAGACCATTATCCGTCCGGTTAGTCACCCCGCCAACCACCTTCCCGGCATCAGTCCCTCACCCTCACCAGGACGTGCTCTGGACCTGGACATGAACCTTCATGGCGCACCCAACTTTAGAGCACCCAGGCAAGGCAACCTCAACGTATTCGGTGTCGCCCAACCTCGTACCCAAGGTCTTCGTGCGATACTGTCCGCGCTGAGATGCCGACCCGGCACACGCGATCCCTCTCACGTCGTCTGGTTCTCGACCCGAGAAGAACCAATCGGTGAGTCGTCGCCCCGCATCGTAATCACCCCTGACAGATAGTAGTTTATATATCCGGTCGTCCGTTTGTCCTCCGTGACGCGTCTGAGCCGCGCAAGACCCTTTCCCTATCCAATCGGGCGGAGAATCTGGAAGCCATCGAGGATCGATTGAAGCACGACATCCTTCAGGAAGCCACCAAGTACGACCTTTTTCAATTGACCTGATTCCATCCTCATTCTCTAATTGGATAGATATGGTGGTCTTATCTTGACGCACAACGAACTCGGTGCGTCTCCAAACGGCGTTCGTGTAATTAATCACTGACAAGTTGCGCCCAAAGCGGCCGAAAGTGGACAAGGCGCAATTCTCCCCACTTGGACGAACGTGGATAACGTAAATGTCAGAACCTCAAGAGAACTCTGGGAAAACATGCGTTCAGACGGTTGGAACGTCGAGGTCGGTCCCCCATTTATCATCACGTCAGATTAGTACCCACATTCATTCCCCAGTATCACCGGCATGTCTTCCCATCCCCCCACAATGTCATGTGACGTACTAAACTACTGATCCATCCAGTATTCCCATCTCTCCTGATCAGCTTATAGAGGTACGTTTACTTTCTTGCCACACACCTGTTTGAAAAACATGCGATCCCCTTGCTCAGGACAATTACCTGGATGCCTATCTCCGTGTCATCAAAGATGCCGATCCCGTCAAGAGTGCTCTTGTCTTCAGCTGTGGTATGGGCGCCGTCCGGACTACGTTCGCTATGGTCGCCGCCTTGATTGTTCGACGTAGAATTCTCCTCGCACGGGGTTTAGAAGATCCATATGCTGCCAAATCAGCTCTCTCTCCCCCTTCCGGAAATGTCAGGCAAGGAACTACCACACCAGGTAGCAGCACCGTAAGGCATTCATTCATTTATTGCAACTGGCCGACGTTATTGATCATCGTCTACAGCCAAGGAGTCAGGTAATATGATGCCAGATGGAGCCCTCTGATGGATTTAACAGAACACTTGTTTAGCCCGCAACGGACATGAAGCTTGTTCAGGCTTTGGAAAATGCCAGTGCCCAACAAGATTTGAACAGGTCCCTGCTTAGGTTGACATATGTCTTGCAACAACGTGTGTGCGAATCTGTTACAAGCTGGCTTGGTACTGGATTCAGCCGTTATGCCCTTTAAGACTTGCATTCGCAATCAGCTATCGCTTTACTAATGTCACAGCCCGTCTTGCTGGAGAATTTACGCAAGGCACACCACGGAAATTATGGCGTGATTCTCAGCCTCCTCGGTTGCTTAGATCACGGTCTTCAAGCCAAAAAACTCGTCGACCGTGTCATTGATACTTGTACGTTCTTTGAGTTTGTCATTTATCTCTAGTGAAGCCAGGCTGATCGGATTTTGTTAATGCAGGCGATCATGTGACAAACCTACGAGAAGATATCCTAGTACATCGGGTCCGCTATTCGCTCACCACCCCCGATGACGATGGTGCCAAGAGGGAAGAGTCCATAGTCAAAGCTGGCAGGTCGCTCGAGAAATAGTGGGTAACGTGTCCGACACGGTTGAGTTCTGAGACAAAAGCTTCACTGTCGCAGTTTTTTCATGATTGCTTTCGCAAGCTACGTCGACGCCGTTCCCGACTTCAGCCAAACATTCTCTGACTGGCTCAAGGTTTGCCATGAATTCATTCTTTTATTTACCACTGCTCAAACCTGACATCCGTCAGGCGAGATCAGAGATCTGGAAGTAAGCCCTTTCATTCCACAATCGTTCAACTAAGCCCTTCTGATGTCGTTTTTTTTTTTGCTTTCCCTAGTCAGGTGATGTTTCTTAGGAAGTCGAGGGGGTCTCGATTAAACGTGTTTACCCCCATAAACGATCTTTCGCTTTTGTCTCGGTCAGGAGCAGGGGACAAGTCGCTTGTTCCTGGACAAAAGAATGACGTCGAGATCACTGGTGGCCAGTTACTTGGGGATGAATACAGTGACCATGTTGTCAAGGTCAGACCTTTTCCGACATCGCGAGTATGGGTCATAGACTTTCTCCATCTAGAACCGCAGTGGTATCATTCTGAGAGAAGGGTGGGTCAGCCTTCCCTCCATGAATTATATTTCTGCTAGAACATGGCCTTAGCACTCTCCTAAAATCCGATCAATGGTTATCAGAGTCACAACGTGTCTTGCAATCTGTTCGCGGTGTCATCAACTTCAGGAACATCCGTGGCACGAACATCTACGCGTGTGGGCAACCAACCGAATCGGCAATCGATCACGTAGTTCAATTAGTCAAGGAGCACCACCCAAATGCCAACAAAGTGGTATGGGTTACCCTTCGCGAAGAACCCATTGTGTACGTCAACGGTGCTCCCTACTGTTTGAGGCGGGAGCGGTTTTCTTTGAGGAACATGAAAGGTGAATGGTTTCTGTCAACTTGAGCACATCTTACCTGGTTCTGCACAGATTACGGAGGGATCTCCGCTTCACGCTTAGAAGTTCTCGAAGAGCGTCTTAAAAATGATGTCCTTGCGGAACTGAATGCATTCGATGGAAGGTATGATGTTCTGGTGCATGCTGGTCACCGTTAATATTTGTACTTCTTGAAGACTCCTACTACACACGGAAACTGTAGATGGATCTGTCATTCCAGTCTGGGAAGAAGTTCAACCTGAGGATGTCGCTGTTCTCAGGGATATCATGGCATCACGGCAGTCGCGTTGCGGAATCGAAGTGCAATATACTCGAATCCCAATCACCGCGGAACGCCCACCGGACATGTCCGACATCAGCGAACTGATGGAGTTGGTAGTTCGTACTGATGTCATGAATACTGCAATTGTCGTGAACTGCCAACTAGGAAGAGGAAGGAGTACCCTGACTTCGGTGAGGATGACCATAGACAGATGAACTTCTTGTTAAGATGATTCAGGTCCTGATCCTGTTGATCCAACAATGGTTGAAACAAAACAGGCTGCTCGCCCAAACGTCCCCTCAGCTTCTTGCCAAATCACGTTCCCTTTCAACGTCTGCTTCGCTTCCAGAGGACGAGATCGTGAATCGGCGACCGTCATACCAAGTCGTAGACAGTATGTCATGTTCTATTCATTCCTGAGCGTATCTGAGATTGTATTTGAGATTTCCTTCGAATCGTCCATCAGGCCCCAGCAGTGAAGAATGCTGTTGATGAAGCTATCGATCGATGTGCAATAGTTCTGAATCTGCGTGACACCATCGAGGAGGAGCGCGTTAAGGCAGAGCAAGCTACTGACGAGAAGCAAAAGCGTATTCACACATCTAAAGGTTTGTGTAAAGATCGACGAATTGCATATGCTGATCCCCTCTTAGGACTCAACAATCTTCGACGATACTTTGAGCTCGTTGTCTTCCAAGCTTATCTACAATCTACGGAAGCTGATACCTTACAGTCTGTTGAGACTTTTGAAAAGTTTATCGAGAACAGACCAGGTATAGTTACGGTCGTCTTCCCTCATAACATGTGCTTGAACTACGAGCAGTCATCAAAACATTCGAAAAGGACGTTATTAGTGGCGGTTTTAATGCGCTAATCCCATTGGAGCGGATAGACAGTATTGCTCATCCTGACGAGGTCAAACAGATCGTTGTCAATCGATGTGGAAGCATCCTATCAGCTTCCACGATCTTGAAGAGCGACTTCTTTTCGAACTTGCAGAAAATGACCCTCCCTGAGTGTGTTCCTTATCATAGTGACCTACATGTCACTCAACCGTGTCTCAGGCGGATCGATGGGTCACCTAACTTCCGTCGTGTGCGCTTGACCCTCACGCTAGGCTCGTCAGGGCAGTCCATCCCAGAAGCCCCAATCACATTTCTCAACTGCAACGATGATGGAAAAATGGTTTGCGGAAGGTGATTTCGCTTCTCTACGCCCCCTTTCCAGTAACATCGCTTACCCGATGAATACAGTGGAATGCCTACCGTACAAGGGTGTGTCTCAAATACTCAAGAGTTGGTGACCCTCGGTCACATTCGCACAGGTTACGGAGAGCGTTGGCGCGGGTAAATGCCGGTCCACAGGGAACAAATATGGTCTTTTGGACTTCCCTGAGAGAGGTCGGTTCATATCTCGCATCTGGCGATACAATTGCCCATTGCCTTTAACAGGAGCCAGTCGTTTATGTCGCTGGCCGACCACATGTTCTGCGACTAGTCGACAAACCCCTGGAAAACGTCGAGTATGGACATCTCTTTCAGGTTTAGATGGGAATTAATGCATAGCTATAGAGCCACGGGAGTCACCACGGCGATGGTGGAAACCATGGAGGAACATTTCAAGAAAGATGTCCTTCGCGAACTTCGACAGGGTAGTGGCCGTATTCTGCTTCACGACGAAGTAGAGGAACACCCTGGTGTATTCACGATCATACCCATATGGGAAACGTGTTCGGAGGAAGATATCATGACACCGCGGGACGTGTTTGATCTCGTAGCAAGCGAGGGCTACAAGGTGCAATTATGTCCGACATGTTCGATGTGCCAGCTAACTACTAGCATTGTTAGATCGATTATGACCGTGTGGCGATTGTAAGGGATTTCGTATCGAGTTTTGTGACCTAACTAATACCGAAATCCAGACCGATGAACAAGCACCACTTCCAGATGCACTGTTTCAGCTCTTGAATCGCGTTCGACTTGGGTACTCGCAAGCAGGTGATTTTATCTTCAACTGTCAGATGGGCAGGGGTCGCACCACCACTGGTATGGTGACTGCATGCTTGATTTCAACTACCATGAGTTGGGTGGGGGAGGAGAGTGTCGTTGTCACTGAGGACATGACCATGTTGGACTATGATACCATTGACGGACCATCCGAGGAGGAAGCCTACTTGCAAGGTATCTACATCCGTCTTGCAGCCGACCTCATGATTTAACTCACCCTCAGGGGAGTACAAAACGATCTTGCAACTTGTTGGTGTGCTCTCTCACGGCAAGACCGCGAAACGCCTAGCGGACCGTGCAATTGACCTGATGCAAGACGTCCAGAACCTGAGGAAGGCGATTTACGAGTGAGAAGATTGATCTGTTAATGCTATTCCTGCTAAACAAGGTGACCATCACTCAGTTACAAGCTGAAGGTGGAAGCGTGCGAGAAAGGAAGTGCCAAGCAGGCGAAGTTGATGAAAATTGCTGTGAACTACTTGTGCGACACTGATGGTGGTTTCATATTGGGCCAATTATTTGCTCACCCACTTTTATAGATACCGCTATGGGACACTCATCGTTTTTTGCAACTACCTGATCGAAATGCGGGAGTCCGCCAATACAGGAGAGGAGAAACCATTCCCTGCTTGGCTCCGGGAACATCGCGAGATCGCTAAGTTGTTGGGAAGGAGGTCATTGGATTGAGGTCCGGCCTCAGGCGACCATGTGCCAGTGGGAACTTGTGTCTCGCGAGAAATTCGGACAGAAAGCACCAGACCCTTGACTGGGCGAGTAATACTATACGGAGTATGCCACTTATTTTTTGTTTTGCTGGGATTCAAGGAGAGAAGAATGGGCTAGTGATCTTCCGTCAAACCATAGGGACTTGCTGTAATCCCGTAATACATTCTCCCGTTTCATGTGGCACCTCGCACGTGACCGTCCTTGATTAGTTGCACAGCCCCACTTGTAGTGATGGAACACCTTCTGCCTGCTTTCTCTGCATTCCGTTCACTTCGCCAGCCGTTCACAGGCGTCCCCACTAGAAATCAAAACTTGTTAAACGCTACCCAGGACGGCGCCAAGCTTGCCGTTGGTCACAGGGACGCCATAACGACCGCGGCGGAGCCCCGAGCACGACGTTGCTGCGGATTTTCCGACTAGACTCATTCTACACCCTCCTTCGTTCGATACGCTACCAACGAACCTACTTAGGATGAAGAAAACATCCCGTTCGTTGTTTCTGGCAGTCATAGCCTCTGCTATGCTACTTCCTGTTTTCGCATCGCGGCACCAGCCAATCGGAGAGCGCGAGGCCATCCAAATACGTGCCGGGCTGGGGCTGGCAGACACCACTGCTGCGAATTCTCCCCAGACGAGCGCAGCTGTTCCCACCTCAACACAAGCCACATCGGCTGCAGCTCCCACCTCAACGCCAACAACAGCAGCTACTTCGGCCGCCGCGGCTACCTCACATGACCAGCCTTCTTCGTCAGCACCGGCCGCAACCGCCACGCATGCAAACTCCGTTCAGAGTTCGAGCACGCCACAAGTTGCCGCAACCTCGCTGGTGCCCACCACCGCAACCAATTCCGACGGTCAAATTGTCACCAGCTTTGTCATAACCACGCCCACTATGTCAAGCGCCCCTGCTCCTTCCCATGCAGGTTCCTCGGATGACTCTGGTGGCGGTGGTGGTGGTGGTGGGCTCGGCACTGGCTCTATCGTTGGGCTTTCGGTTGCAGGTGGCATTGCGGCAATTGGCATTATTTTGTTCTTCGTCTGGAAGTTCACGCGGAAGCGGTTTACTGATTTCGACGACAGTATGTCAAGTTACGTAATCGTTTCATGTGTGGAACTGACGTGCTCGTTCCACAGGCGAAGCCATCAAATGGCCCGAGTTAAACGCACACAACAACGACGTGCACGCTCTCCCCACGAACTCCACCGGAAGGGCAGGGTTCGGTCCAGAAAACGACTCTGATATCAACCTCACAAGACCACCGAGCCCTGGTGGCGCATACGCGAACTCTATTGGAACAGCGTCCGTGCCTGAAATGTATGGCGCTGGCGATCCCTACGCAGTTCCACCCTTGCCTCATCTCAACCCGAACCAACCGTATCACGACGACCCGGGTGCATATAGTCAACCCGCAGGATACTATGACCCATATCGGGGCTCGGTGCCAAACACATTCGCTGATACCGTCTCTGATGGACATGGCCCTGAATCCATCCCAATGACCAGGATGAGGAGCCCGGCTCCGCAAGTAGCGTATGACATGCAGGGCCGTGGTTCCCCGGCGCCGCAGGCGGCAATGGGCTTTGCAGGTGTGGAAGAGCGATCTAGAACGCCAAATCCTAGTGCGTTAGGCACAGGCAGAGCCTCTCCCAGTCCTTATCCCGGATACGGGTATGGTCCACGCTAGCCGTGGCCTTGATTGGGATAGCCGTGAGTGGGGGGGAATGTTCACTAAACGGCACGAGTTCGGAGAGAGTGGGATGAAGCAAAGTACATAATGGACAACCAGAAGATTGATACCCTCTGACGGATGTACACTCGTTTGGTTGGACATCCCTTTCGTTTCGTATCTCAGCGCCCATGGACTTGTGTTTATGTGCAGCAATCTCGCGTATTACGATGCGCATCTTGGTTTCATCTCTCACTCGCATAGATCTTGTCAAGGATGCTCTTGGACAGCTTGCTGTCACTGTCGACATCGATACCATCCTACTCTCAGACCTATCTCCTTTTTTGCTTGTACACTTGAGCATACGAACCTTTTATTCCTCAATATGCACTAGACTGTTCCCAAACCAAATACCTAATGAAAAGAGATTATATATTCACAAAATTTAACTCTGGCTGTGTTCCACAAGGTTGCAGTACGAACAAAAAAGGAACCAAGGTCCTCCAAGAAGGTGAAGATGTTGGAATGTTAAACAAGCCAATGTGGATAGATGAGATAGATATCAAGCCAGGCAACCCCGACGCCCATTCACTGCTCCACCATCTCTGCGAGACGCAAGCCGACATTGACCGCCAAAGCGGTGAACAGCACGAAGCACAAGATAGTCGGACCATACTTGTCGTAGTAAAGTCCTACGGCGCTGCGGACACGAAGGCGGAGTGCACGGTAAACGAATATGACGGCCGAATATGCGATGGAGAGCAGTGCTGCCAACGTAAAGAGCCCTGCACTGATAAGCCCTCTGGTATCCTCCGGAGGAATAAAATTTATAAGGGTCGTCGCAACAGAGCTGAGAAGGACAGCAAAGTGCAACCATTTCTGTGACCCCATGAGTCAGTACACCCACGTGGACGTCGATGAAGCAAACAGACTCACCAGGAACGTCCGTTCGTTGGCGAAATACACCTTGGGTTCGATGCGAACAGGAACTGCAATCTTCTTGCCGGAGGGTGCAATCCAGTCACGAACAAGTAGTCTCTCTTCCTCTGGTATTTCTTCCTCGTTGAGTCCTTCAGCTTCCGGGGATCGAGAAACCGCTTGGTTATTTCCATCTTCGACTCCGTTCAGCCGCTCCTTCAATGTCTTGTCAAACGCCGTTGATGATGCCAGGGGATTGATAGACAGCCATTTTTGCTCGGGATGTGGTCGCTCGGGGGCATGCTTCCTCTTGTGCCGTGCCAACAGTGCAGTATGTTCGTCGGCGTGTTCTTCCTCGTCTCTTGAAGAAAGGCCTGAGTTACTCGGTTCCCCATAATTACGTGACTTGAGTGATGTCTCACGGTACGCAATAGCTGCTGCAACATCCACACGAGGAAGTCCTGTGCGTCTTTCTTCATCCCTTGCAGGAATCAGATCCATGACCTCATCTTCTTCCCCTTCTGAGACTGGTTCAGCGTATGTTTGGGATGGTGTCGTATCACCAGAATGTAGCTCTAAGGATGTCCTCGAAGATGACACGAGAGGTCGCTCTACCGTCAAGTAACCAGTGCTAGGCTTCAGGATGTCGGTGTCCACTACAGAACTAGTTAGTCGTGTGCTCGTACAACTTTCCCCCATAGCTCACTCTGCGGAAGCCAGAATGGGACAAGGTCTGTCCGTGTCGGAAGGAGGGTAGCGCATCCATGAATAAATTTACTATACTAGCATAAGGTGCGCGGATAAGCGAATCTGGTAATCAACTGACCTGAACTTGGGAACAGCTTCAACCAAATGGGACTGGACCAGATCCGTCACCCACGTGGGGGGTTCTTGGCCAAACTGCGTCTGTAGCTTGACTTCTAGGACACCGTATTTGAAAGGCTCCTTGTCTTCAGCTGGAACCTGATCAAAGGGATGATCAATCCCTATGTCAGTACGCCGCCAATTGTCACCCGAGCGTATGCGACCATCCCAGTTATCTTCTCTGACCATGGTGAGCTCGGTATCAAGAGAAATCCGCACACGAGCATCACCCGGCAACTGGAATGCAGTTCGATTGTAAAAGGTCCGCATGACTAAAGACATGTCATCAACATGGTTAGCATGTATCTGAAGCGTGCCTCACCCGGAACAAGCTTGCGAGTCAAGATGCGATATTGCACCTCGTTGGCAAGTTGGATCATCGAATCAACTTCGCTCTGACTTTTCTTGCCGCTGTCGGCCAATGCTTGCATTTCTGCATCCATGGTATATTCTCCTCTCAAAAACGCATTCACTAGGTGTTCCTTGATAGGAAAACGGGCTTTGACCGATTTTTCTCCGGTCCAATCTTCTCGGTGAGTTTTACGTTCCACAAAAATCTGTAGATGAAGTGGGGTTGAAGGTAGGATGACTTGTACTCTGCGTACTTACGGTCTTGACATCGGTGTCCCCATACCACCGCAAACGGATTGCTTCAGCACCCTCCGTCTTTTCGAGCCGACCAAGGTAGAGATCCAAGTCTTCGTTGTCAAAATAAATAGATGTAATTGCTATTCAAGCTTGTGAAATTGAATAGTGTCAAAAGATCAGTGGAGGTTACCTGCATCCTTGAGCTCAAATTCCTTATCCGCATTGAATACTGTCACACAGTGAACGTCAGATTCGCGAAAGGAAGGATAGCAGGGACAGGACAGACCAAGCACAGGCAAGTGTTTCAAAATGGCTAGTTTGAGTGGTACAAGATTGTCTGGGTGTACCTGACCATGGATGAGGCCATGCCTTTAGTAATAAGTGGAAAAGTGTTACCCAGTATTTCGTCGTCTGTCGAACAAAAGCGCTCTGGTTGCCGCCAGCACTAGAATCACCAACAACAGGGTGGCCACGCGTGCGAACGAGGTCGTACAGTTTTGAAAGCTTTACAATAAGTGCATCCCAGTTATATTTGTAAAACGGTCGTTCTTCCAAGTAATCCTGAATGAAAGTAGGCTTGAGTGGTAGATTTGTTTGTTTCTGGGAACGAGATCAGTGCACTGGCATGGCCACACAGGACGTGACCGACATCATGTTTCTGGAGTCTCGTTAGAATTGGACGGATACAAGGGGCCGGCAACACGAACCTTCAAGATCTTTAGAAAACCAGTGATATTGAGTTTCGTATACAAGGCAAGATCATGCACATCTGCAACAAGCGTCGCAACCTCTGTTTCCAAGCCATGGAAGAGCTCTTCAAGTTCGTCATAGGAATCACCACTTCCCTCGAGGTCTCCTTCATCGTCTGAGCCTTCGTCGGGGCCGTAATCGGAAGTACGCGGATGAAGAGATTCGGGATCGCTGGGAGTAGTCGGAGACTGTTCAGTTGATGATTGAGAGTCGTGCTGGGCCACGAGGCGTTTCACGTCACGTTCCGCGTCACGTATGCGTCGGGAAAGTTCCGAGGTCTACCAAACGTGTGAGAATGTCAACGGATCGATAACATTGGAGTCAAACACCACCTTCTGTTTTTGAAAGTCGTGGACCTTGTCCAGCTCTCTCTTGAGCATGGCGGTGAATTCGCGTTCGTCCCCGTTATCCCAATTATGGGATGTAGTACGAGCCTGGATGGAGTAGGGCAGTCAAAGGGGAAGAAATAATGAAATGAAATGGCGAAAACCTTGAGCTCCCGTTTAAGCAGGTTGTAATCGATATAGAATGGTTTCCATTCGTCGTAGAGACTCGCCTAAACCGCGCACGCGTTTGTCGAGATGACAATAGACGACAAGGAGATACGTACTGTGATCTTCCTCCCGAACTTCATGGCGGGCAAGAGGGAACGAAATTCGAGGAGGAGAAAAAGCGAAACCGACCCGAGGGGCCGATCATCCGATATCCCGAACCGTGGGAAGATACCCAAGTAAAGTCATACCTGTGGCAGTGCAAGCTGATCGACCAATGAGTCCTCCTCAACAGTCCTATCCCAAACTCGCGAAACCACAGCAAAATGCGCCGTTACACCGCTCAAAGATCCTTTTGCTGGGTACAAGAAGGTTCATCTCGTGAACCACCTCGTATGACGCGACCATTGAACATAACGACCCCGCAGGAGTGGCAAAACGTCCATTTTGCAAGTGCTGTTCAAGAACCTGCCGTCAAAGCAAACGTTCTTCCTCGAACCTACCATGCGCGTCACGAAACTCCGTTTCGAGTGAGTTGTCCGCTGTTCAATTTCTTCTCTATTCTCAAACATGCACGAATAGTACTCTCGTCCCGCTCGAAATATGGGACTGTCCTGGAAACATCACCGTCGATACCCTAGAGGCTTCTCTCTCCGAATTTGCCAGCATCGTGTTCGTCATTGATATTCGAGTAAGCAAGCACGTGTCGGCAAAGGAACGAGCTTATCTTCGCACAGGATCTTTACCAACAGCCCGTGGTCAAGCTCGTCGAGTTCATCGTCGCCGCGTGCCAAGTCAACCCAAACATCAATCTCGAGGTCTTCGTACATAAAGCAGAGAAACTCCAAGAGGACGATAAGATTGGTATGTTTCGTTGTCCACCCACCATGTCCAGTTTGGTGACGGCGAGACAGAGAATTTTCGCCAGATACACGAGCGCGTCATGGATCGACTCGTAGACGAATCGCCTGAATACGAACAGGTCCCTTTGAATTTCCACTTGACGTCTGTCTATGATTATTCACTACAAGAAGCCTTTTCGCGCGTCATCCACAAGCTTATCGATTCCTTACCCTACCTGGAAAACTTGCTTAACGTTTTTTGCGCTGTAAGCTTCACCACGGAGCGTCTTGTTTTGCCATATCCAAGTTCTAATTCACCATTTAAGAACACCTCGTCTCCAAAAGCATTCCTATTCGATACGACAAGCAAAATCTATGTCGCGACCGATGCATCACCTGTCGATCAAGCAACACATAACCTCTGCTGCGATTACCTGCATATGCTCAACTCGTTCGGACCATTGTACAAGTACATCTGCGTCTCATAAAATAACCTCAGCCCTAGCTGATCTCAGACGCATCAGATCCACCACGCTCCCAGACCTCCCCCCCTCGAAGCTCGCTCCGTCCACCACGACGACCACTTCTTCGCCCGACTTCCGCCCTCAGACTGACACCCCCGATCCTTTCAAACCGGGTACCAAAGCACCATTTTACCCAACAGCGTCGACGTCTCTGTCACCGTCTCAACCGGTGACGCTCACGTTCCACCTCGTCACGCCTCACTTGGCACTCGTCGCCTCGCTGCCCACGCCCGTGTTTGAGATGAGGAGAGGCCTTGTGGAATGGAACGTGGTGTGGTTTAGAGAAGGCGTGAGAGAGATTTGGGAGGTCGAGAAGGAGCGGAGCGAGGGCGAGCTGGCCTGACGGTGCCATGGTTTCGAGTATCCCGCACGTTCTGTAAGATCCAGACTGTCTCATTCTGACGAATATACTACATGGATGATTCAGGACGTTGCATCTCGCGAGCGTGATATCTGATTTGACTTGCAGATGATCAAGAGCTAGTTGGACGACATTCGGTACGTGCTTCCTTCATGTGCATTGTGCAGTTGAAAATCATCCGATCGATTCATACAGGGTGATGATCATTGCATGATCCACGCCTCGCCCGTCGAGGAACACCAGATAGACAAAAAGAAATGTGCATCAGCCGGGAGTCGAACCCGGAGCTAGGCCATGGGAAGACCCAATGTTACCGCTACACCACTAATGCTCGTCCTAGAGAACTCCCAAGTGCCATGCAGGATCACTACCAAGCATGAGAGTGTTTTCCTTGGTCCGTGCACTTCCGTACCGCCTGAGTATTGTTTTGCGACGCGAGTCTAGTCTATTCTAGCGCCCAAAGCGAGCACTCTAGCGAACGCGACACACCCCCGATGCTACAGGTCTTCCTTTCCTTCATGTTGAATGCGCATTAGTGGTGTAGCGGTAACATTGGGTCTTCCCATGGCCTAGCTCCGGGTTCGACTCCCGGCTGATGCACATTTCTCTTTTCACCCTGAACAAGGAACCCCGCAGCCATGTCGAGTTAAGTTTGACTGACACACCAACTGTCCCCCTGTGTGTACCTGTCCGCTCTTACCCCTGGTACGTTCTCCTGTCAACGTGTCCCTTTCGGATATGTACAGAGTTACCACGCATGAGTAATAAGCATTGTTACCCAACATTTTTTTTGAAGGGCACATGATCGCCCGTGCAGACAGATGTCAAGACTCTCAACCCATCTAGATGGACTGGCAAACGATCGCACGCATTCATGGTCCAAAATGTTAATGTCTTGAACTCTACCAACAAATAATGAATAATGTCGGCGAGCACTTCTTGTAAATGTGTCCGTCGAACGAAATGTATAAGGATCCAAGAACCGTTTCTCCAGATTCATCATCATCTCAACGCAGCGGTCCGTCGCGTGAGGGCGCAAGGTACTGTCGGAGTTGCGCGTACACGAGGACAGGACAGCGGCTTAATCATTGAGACATCAGGGCCATTGGATGAGGTGGAGAAAATCGGTGACCCGTGGGGATAGAAAAAAATACAAAGCCAATTAGATACAAAAAAAAAATCAGGGAAAGGTGGGTGGCATGGGTTACAGATGGCACATCGAAGGGCAGGTCCACCGGGAAACAACACTTCCTTGGCTCGATCAACAGCTGGGAATAGTGAGATTCTTGAAGTTTTTGCTAAAAAAAAAAAAACGGGTCGTTCATCGACTATTGTGACGGGTCCGGGGACACTTACTCTGCGTCAAACAGACCCCAGTAACCCTGTCAACACTATATGAGTCGTTGCAATTGGACAGTATCAAAGGACCATTACCTCGACGCCACCATACTTCGTAGCCTGAAACACAACGTGAATATGCTCATACCATTGACCTCGAGCATGTGGATACACACCTGCCATGGTTGGTCGTTGTACTACGATACGATGTATCAATGTGTCTCAAACCAATAGTGAAAACATACCTCGAAGAAAAAGTACTTCGTGCCATTTGCGGTTGCTACACAAAATAATCAGTCGAACTAGTTCCTTCTCAGAAACACTACTCGCCTTGGCAAGCGAACGAGTCAATGAAAGACTGAAAGAATTAAGTACTATCAACAGAGTAAGCAACCCGACCGAGCATACCTGCAAATTAGCGACGGAAGCGGTCGATGGGCCATCATTCGGGTTGTAGTTGAACGTCGAGGTATTCTAACCAACCCCAGGCTCAGCGCAATAGTGCGATACGCTCAAAAAAGTCGCATACCGTTGGCCAACCAGTTTCGGCGATGTACATCTGAGGCTTGTTAGCAAGCGTCTGGGCAAAGTCAACGTTCGTCTCCTTGAAGAAATCGTAGACCCATCCAGCCGCATTCTCGATGCTCTGGTTAGCAAACCATGCATGGACGTTGGACATGCCATAGTCCGATGCTTCAAGCACTTTCGTGTTGAAGTAACTTCCCGCATCGGCGTTACCAACTTGTATGGTCTTTCCAAGGTTCAACGAGGTAAGCATGTTGCGGGTGTCTTGAATCCATGTGGTAAGCATCGCGCCGGCTGGGATGAAACCTCAGTTGGTGCGCATGATAACGACCCGATGGAAACCTGCCTTTGTTCCCGGCGGGGCCGTTGGGGTCAGTTTGACCCGCCTCATTGAGGTAACTGTTTGGCCAAGATAAATGACGGGTCGGACACTAATACAGAGACACCTACTCCAGGATGAACTCATTCCCAACAGTGACGCCAGAAACGTGGTCAGCACCAAACTGCCGAAGGGCGCTTTGGATCTCTCCTTTTTGACGTTCATAGGCGACCCCGTTATCCGTGGCCACTGGGTAATTTCCGAGCCATACATTCATGTTGACCTTGGTTTCTTGGATAGCAGCAAGAACGAGCGACGACTGGTTGCAGTCTGCGCCATAGAGACGGATGTTGGTGGTGAGTTGAGACATGAGCTTGCGAGGTACGAGTCAAATGGTGCGAGTACGAATATCTACCATATCAAGTACCTGTATGTCCTCAATGACAGAAACTGTGGGCCACTCAGCATGCATGGGCCGAGGACGGGAAGAGGATACTTGCCTTGGGTAACTCCACAGTCAGGTAGCTGGGCCCCAATCGGAGTGTAGGCGATACCCCAGAACGACTGCTTGAGAGCGGGGTTCTTCTGGAAATTGCTGGGGTCATTGGGGTTCGTACCTGCAGGTGCACCACTTGATGAGGAACTGCCGCTGCTGCTATGCTTCTTGGAAAGGAGCACGCCGGCGACGACACCAGCGGTGATAAGGGCAGCGAGGGTCAATACGGAGCCAACGACCTGAGACGATAGGTAGCCATGTGAGTCCAAGCCGCGATGGGGAGGGAGGACTGACAATGAACTTGGAGCGTTTGTTGGACTTTTGCGTCTTCTCGAGCCAGTCGCTGTTGTGCGGGGCCTCCAAGTTCTCGTACGGATTTGCGGGATGCATGTAAGGTACTTCGGCGTAGGCAGAGGGTTGTGAGTTTCTAAAGTTTGCGGCAGCAATGTCTGGTGTCGATTCAAAGGGTGAACGAGCGTAGTTGCTGGAATGGCTCTGGATGGGCTGCACAGCAGTCAGCGTGGATGTCGACGAATGTGATGGTGGTAGTAGGAAGAGGGAGACGAGTATTCCAACGGTGATATTTTATACCAAATTTATTATTTTCTTCGCTTCAGAGGAGAAACAACATGCTTACGGGGTCATCGTAATGACTCTGCATGTCTGGAGTGGAGGCCGTTCCGGGGTAGTCGCGGTAGGACGGCACCTGGCGCATCATGTAGTCGTCGCTACGCTGCATGTTTGCTGGCAAACGAAGGGAAGGGGAAGGATGGAAGGTTACAACAAGCGAGTGCCGCGCTGGGTGCTAATTCGAATCTGTCATGAACTCGACCGCTGAGCGGTGATTTCGGTCTCCTGCACGCGTTCCCACAAGTGTCCTCACGGCAGGCTCGTACTCGAGCTTGAACTCATCCGAGCCACCGTTCGGCCAAGTCGAGTGCTCCAACACTCGTGAACCCACCCACGGTGACGGTGGAGTGTGAACGCCGCCGCAATGCCGGTAGCGATCACCTAAACATACCCCCTCAACGAGACAGGTGACTTCGCGACGAAATATACATGGATACTCCCCTCTGTCCCTATCAATATCATACTACACAAGCGAGCGGAAGAGCAGCGCCGGGGAAAACCGCCTGTGAAGCAAGCATGAAACTGTACTGTAAAAGCCTATAGGGTCGGGCAGCGTCGTGACTCGCTCCACACTTCCTCGACAGATCAGATATATACCACGCTAGGGCTCTGACCCTGTCCACAGCGATCTTCTCATGTCGCCACCCGCGGGTTTGATAGTCGCCGCCTCCGAAAACTGAGGTGCTAGGCGCTCACGTTGGCTCCCGGGTAAAGTCCCTCTGGACCAGGTCTCTGCGGCTTTTGTTTCCTCAGCAGTCTTGACCGATGTCTCTCGTCCTCGGCACCCTTTCGTTGGGACGGTAGGGTTCGACTGCGATTAAGGGAGGTCGATGTTGGACTGCCTGTATCGGACGCTGGCCATTCCGCAACAGGAGAAAGCCGAGCCGAACCCGGTGGTGTCTCTGAGCGATCAACAGAATCTGTAATACGTGGCCCAATCCCATCAGAAATGAAAGCAAGAGACGACGAAGATAAGGGATGACAAAGTTTCCGCGAGGCAGTGGGTAAAAGGAAAAGAGTCGATATTTAGCGACGTGGAAGGGTAAACCGGGCTGGCGCAGAGGAGGGTAACCCACCGAGCGGTTCGTGCGTTGTGCGCCGGCGCATGATGCGTTTCTTGTCTGTTCCGACAAGCTTCCACCCCCCAGTGGATGGGCGTTCGTCGTCGGAGCTGAGCAGGACCACATCAGGGTCATCTAGGTCACGTGAAGGATGACGCGTAGGCCGGGGTGGTGGACGCCACGACGAAGACGGGTCAGCACGTGGGGGAGGTGGTATATCGAGCAAAAAACAATCCTGCTGATCGATGAGAAACTCGAGCACCTTTTGGCTGAGCTGATGTTCGCCCGGCGAGAGCTCGTGATTAGGATGGGAGATGAGGCCAGGACGAAATATGACGGAAAGATCTAGAGAAAAAAGGGATGGAGGGTGAGTGAAGGGGAGACAAGTCGAGGAAAGACAAAGACGGACTGGCAGGTGTCATGAGGTTCTTGTCCGACTTGCGTGCAAAGACGGACAAAAGGTCGAGGACATAGAGGAGGAGATATTGATTAGCCTTGGGCATGCGGGAGATCAAGTGTCTGTAGGTGGCTACGACATTGTCATGGTTGAACGGTTGCTTTGCTGCGGCGAGATTAGGGGTGGGTGATCGGATTGGGTGAAGGTGCACTAACCGAGGACGTCTCGGAACTTGGGAAAGAGATGAGGGATGTCAAGACAGACAAGAGAGATAACTCACGTCATGGTACATGTCATGCGGGATGACAGGTTCCTGGCGAGGAAGGACATGGTAGAAGATGTGGGAGGTAGGACGGGCGGAACTTACAGGCATCTGAGTGAGATACCGACGGAATACGCTGGCGACGTCGTGGGGTGTGTAGTGTTCGGTCTTCCAATCGAGAGATTTTCCATACTAGGAGGCGGGGTGAATGGATGGAATCCAAGGGTGGATGATACGCACGCGAGGCGGTGTCTCAAAAGCGGCCTGGAGTTCGCGCATGCGCTTGGCAGAGCCATTGACACGAAAAGTGCCTTCGATCTCGGTAGCTGTGGGAATGAATGGTTGTTAATTGAAAAAGGAGGGGTAAGTACCGTTCTCTTTGAGATAGAGACCGCTGGGGAGGGTGAGCGGAGGGGGTAAGAGAAATAACGGAGACGGACCATTTTGCGACGACGACGGGGATGTAACCCCACACGTAGAGGTCACCATTGGCGTTCGCGGTGGATATCTGTACGCTGGCTCGTCTGAGGGAGTCCTTGAGTGGTCTACCGAAGACGGGGTGATGCTCGGCAGACACCTCTGTGCACTGATGAGTTTTTGGCGTAGAAATGAGGCTGGACATACGTGGGTTGTATTCGGGGAATTTCTTTGATTTCTGGGCATGTGTGAACTGAGTCCACCACTTGAGGAGGGATGCTTTCGAGGGCGCGTTGTCGGGCACCATCGTGGAGGGGGGCCAGATGGTCAATTAACACAGCCACGCACCGGTCCGTTCAACTTCGGTTTGGTTAGGAGCATGTACGTTATTTTGTACTGCACCATGTCCTCATACTACATCACCGACTATCCCCTCGTAGCGCGCAACGTCGACGACGGCGAGCACGACGAGTACGACTTTATCATCGTCGGAGGAGGTGAACACACATCTTATTTCACTATCAATCCCGTCTGGCTGATGATGTGTCCCGCCACAGGCACCGCAGGCTGCGTCCTTGCTGCGCGTCTCTCCGAGTGCGCAGACTTTCGCGTCCTCGTCATCGAGGCTGGTCAAAGGTCCGTCCTTTCAATCCATCTCAGATCCCTCACCGACGCCTCCTAGTGGGAAAGCCCTCTTCGAGAGCAGAGCGCCCGGCGGTTTCTCAAAGCTCTTCGATGGTCCACATGACTACGGCTTCTACACAGTGCCGCAGCAACATGCCGTCAACAAGAAGAAATATTGGCCTCGTGGTACGTTCACCGTCTCTCCTCACATTCTCTGCTCATGACTGCTCAGCGCGTCTCCTTGGTGGATGTACGAAATGTGTATCCTCTTCTTCCCTGCCCAATCTCTAACCGTTCTCTCAAGGTTCATCTATAAACGCCCAAATGCACGTCGTTCCTCCCCTCTCTCCTCCTAGTTCTCACCTCTCACTAGAGCTCATTACGGTGCACCCACTGATTACGACGAGTTTGCCTCGATCGTCGGCGACGACTCCTGGTCGTGGAAAAACTTTGGAGCGTACGTGGCAGGTCCTGTCTTGCTTTCCTTGTTTTATCATTCCCCGCAGATATTTTCGCAAATTTGAGAATTATACCCCTGACCCCAGATTCCCACATGTCGACACATCCCTTCGTGGATCACATGGACCCGTCACCATCGGATATCATGCCTACGATTGGGAGGGAACCCCCCTCTTCGTCGAGGCTAGTATCAATGCGGGCATCCCATCCAATCCAGACTTTAATACCTCAAAAGGAACTCTTGGCACCAACAAGGTACGCGTCCAGCTGGTCCGTTGCTGACAACGCACTGATCTTTTCTAATAGCTCAGTGAGCCCCATCCACATTCTCCCTGCTACTCGCTCACGTGTTGCCAGTGACTTACATTGACAGCCACCACGAGCGCGTATCTGCCGAAGCAGCCTACCTGACTCCTGAGGTCCTGGCCAGACCCAACCTCAAAGTCGTCACACTCGCCCGCGTGACCAAGGTTGTCTTTGATTCTTCTTCAGGTACTCCCCGTGCTGTCGCTGTCGAGTTTGTCAACGAGAAACAACGCGCTCCGCGCTTCCGTGTGAAGGCGCGCAAGGAAGTCATTGTTTGGTGTGTCCATTCCCTTCTCTTGTCTAGACACGCGATCCCTCAATGTTCCACAGTGGTGGCGCAGTTCAATCTCCTCAAATTCTCATGCTTTCTGGTGTTGGCCCTGCATCTGATCTCAAGAAACACAATATTCCCGTTCTGGTTGATTCTCCCGGCGTAGGCGCCAATCTTCTTGACCACCCTATATTCGGCTTGCGTTTCAAAGACAAGCTTGGTGTTTCTCTCAACTATTCGCAACCTTATGACCTATTCAGTACCTTTAAATTATTGAAAGCGCTCGCGCAGTACAAAATCTTTGGAACAGGTCCCTTGTCAAGCAATGTTGGCTCTTCTTTTGTATACGCTATTGTGAGATTTCTCACGTGACATAGGTCGGGGGAGCGGCCACCTTTTTTCGAACGGACGATCAAAAGTTATTCCCTCCTTCAGAATTCAACCATGACATCGAGGATAGCACCTCCGGTCCAAACGCACCGGATATTGAGGTCATCATTTGCCCCAGCGCGATCGAAGGACACAAGGTGTCGGTAGAACCTGGGTTGTTTGGATACACCCTCATCACCACGCTCTTGCGGCAAGTATGTTTCCCCCCGAATGCGACTCGCACTCATCGTCTTCAGTCCGACGAGTGTGGGTAGCATCCAACTGAAGTCCGCAGACCCCTGGGACGACCCGATCATCGACCCAAAGTCAGTTCTCTTTCTCGTCCGATGTCCATCGCTCGATCCTCCACAGCTACCTCGCCACGAAACACGATCTGGATGCGTTGATCCGTGGTGTGCGTGGGGCATACAAGATCGCGCACACGGCGCCCCTGACGAATCTCACCGACATCGGCTCGACGCACCCGCTGCTCGACCACCACTTTGACCGGCTGAGCGACCAGGAGCTCGGTGAGATCATCCGGAACAGGCTGGAGTCGCTCTTCCATCCGGTTGGGACATGCACCATGGGTAAGGCGGACAATCCTGCCGCTGTATTGGACACACAGCTTCGAGTGCGGGGTGCGCTCGGTCTCCGTGTCTGCGACGCGTCGATATACCCCAAGCTGGTTTCGGGTCACACGGTAGGTGCTCCGTGCGCTGTTTGTGACGAGTAACCGACTATGCGAACAGGCTGGCCCCGTGCTGGCTGCAGCAGAAAAGCTGGCGGATATCATCAAGGCGGAGTACCCCACCGCGGTTTGATTGAACCTGTCGTATATTTGCAATCCATGTTTGCTTGGATCTCTTGCTGGATATACGGTGCATTGGCTACAAATAGATATCGTTGTCAACTACTGTGTGTGTGCAAGAACGGCCAGACAGCCTCGTCCTTGGGCGTCGTGGTGACACCGAGCACAGCGTACTGCCCGCCCATACCAAGCGGGTCCACTAGCCGACTGACGCTCTCTGCGATGGCCGTCTTTCGCTCCTCAGTGGGGGCAGCCCTGATGAGCCGCTCGGCGCGGAGCCGGACGCCAACCTCGTTGAGGAACGTGCCCTGCGAGAGCGTTCCATGGGGAGTGACTAGGTGGCACGTCAGTGCCTGCGCTGAACGCATACAAGGAAAAGGACGGACCGAGATCTGAGAACACCTCTTTCAAGAGTGCAAAGTCGACGTTAGCAGTCACGTCACACTCGCCCGGTCGATGAAACACGTCCACGATCTCGTGCTGTTTGAATGCCTGTCTCCACAAGGGTCAGTCACGCCATACCAAATCTACGATAGGACGCGAGGACGCACGCGCAGCGAGTTTCCGACTGCTATTTCGGCGCCATAGTCGATGACGAGGGCGCATCCGCCTCCGTCTTGGGCAAGTGACTCGGCGATTTGGCGCGCGACTTTGACAGA